>REGO01000753.1:90129-105892 GCA_010120015.1 Rhombomys opimus
TGATTGTAGGTGAATATAGTCAAACCTTTTGTACAAAATTTTGAAAAAGCTAATAAAATTTGGGAAACAATAAAGAAAAATTTGAATTATAAACACACACACTACACACACACACTTTCAACTCATTGACAGGACTGCAGATCATCCTGAGTGAGGTAACTCAGACCCAGAAAGACAAACATGGTATGTACTCACAAGTTGATATTAGCCATAAAGTACAGGATAATCATGCAACAATCCACAGACTGAAACAAACTAAGCAGCAAAGAGAACCTAAGGAAAGATACTTGAATCTCAATGAGAAGAGGAAATAGAATAGATATCAGGGGAAGATGGACGGAGGGAACTGTATGGGAGGGGAAGAATGAATAGGAAGGATCAATCGGGGAAACTGAGGGAGAAAGAAAACTGAGAGAGAGAAGTAGAATCCTTGTGTGGGGTAGAAGGTTACATCTCTGGGACAAACTAGAAACCTAAGATAACAGAAACACCCAAGAATCTATTAGGGTGACCCTAGCTAAGACTCCTAGCAATGAAGTATGTGGAGCCTGAACTGGCCATCTCCTGTAACCTGGCAAGATTTCCAATGAAGGGATTGGGACACCAAACCCAGCCACAGAACTTTTTTTTCAAGATTTATTTATTTATTAATACAGTATTCTTCCTGCATGTGTGCCAGCAGGCCATAAGAGGGCACCAGATCTCATTGTAGATGTTTGTGAGCCACCATGTGGTTGCTGGGAATTGACCTCTGGACCTTAGGAAGAAGAGCCAGTATTCTTTTTTTTTAAATTACATTTTTATCTTTTAATATTAGTTACAGTTTATTAACTTTGTATCTCAGCTGTAGCCTGCTCCTTCATTCCTTCTGAATCCTACCTTCCCTCCCTCATCTCCTCCCTGCTTCTTTCCAAGTCCACTGATAGAGGAAGTCCTCCTCCGCTTCCATCTGACCCTAGCTTGTCAGGTCTCTTCACGACTGGCTGCAATGTCTTCCTTTGGAATGGACATTGAAAGTAGGAGAAAACAAGTAACAGGACAGAAGCCTACCACAAAGGGCCTCTGAAAGACTCTACCTAGCAGTGTATCAAAGCAGATGCTGAGACTCATAACCAAACCTTGGGCAGAGTACAGCGAATCATATGAAAGAAGAGGGAGTTAAAATGACCTGGAGAGGACAGGAGCTTCACAAGGACCAAATATATCAGGGCACAGGGTTTTTTATGAGACTGTATCTCCAACCAAGGACCATGCATTGATATAACCTAGAACCCCTGCTCAGATGTAGCCCATGGTAGCTCAGTATCCAAGTGGGTACCCTAGTAAGGGAAACAGGGACTGTCTCTGATGTGAACTCAATGGCTGGCTCTTTGACACCCTCTCCTCCCTCGCTCCTGAAAGAGGAGCAGCCTTGCTTGGCAACAGCCAGTATTCTTAACCACTGAGCCATTTCTCCAGCCCATAAGCCACACAACTTTATAGCCCCAATTTGTCCTGCCTACAAAATATCTACGGATAAAAATGGAGCAGAAATTGCGGGAGTGGCCAGCTTATGACTGACCCAGCTTGAGACACATGCCATGAGAGAAAGCCCACTCCTGACTTTAATGACATTGTTAATGATATTCTGTTATACTTGCAGCCAAGTGCCTAGCAAAACAGTTATGTGACAGGTTTGTTTTTTAATTTTTTATTAATTACACTTTATTCATTTTGTATCCCCCCATAGGCCCCTCCCTCATCCCCTCCCAATCCCACCCTCCCTCCCCTTTCTGCATGCATGCCACTCCCCAAGTCCACTGATAGGGGAGGTTCTCCTTTCCTTTCTGATCTTAGTCTATCAGTTCACATCAAAAGTGGCTGCATTGTCCCCAACTGGGGCCTGGTAAGGCTGCTCCCCCCTCAGGGGGAGGTGATCAAAGAGCAGGCCAATCAGATTATGTCAGAGGCAGTCCCTCTTCCCATTACTATGTACCCCACTTGGACACTGAACTGCCATGGGCTACATCTGTGCAGGGGTTCTAGGTTATCTCCATGAATAGTCCTTAGTTGGAGTATGACAGGTTTTTCACCCAGCAACTGATGGAAACAGTTGCAGAGACACACAGGATGTAAAGAACATAAATAAAAGGATAAACAAGGAAATTATAAATTATCAATACTAAATAATTTAATAATTCAAAATAAGTCTACTTTTCTGTCTCTTCATGAATTGTTTATGAAAAATATTAAACATTAGGTCTCTTTTAATTATTATCCTCCACTCAAGTTGTTATTCAAAGTTTTAATTGTCTATTAAAAGGATATACATTTTAGTACTGAAAAGAATTTAAACAATAATTATTGTGAAAGATTTTGTTTGGCGGGAAAATCTGAAGACTGTCATATATTCCAAATTATGTTAAAAGAAGTCAAACAATATATGAGTTTCTTCATCATAAATATTTTAGATAGTACATATTGTTCCTTAGAATCTTATAAAATCACCGTCAAATTAACGGCATATATATGTTATTTTTAAAAATAAATTAAGAAATTGGTATTTATAACTCCCTCTAAAACTCAACTGCTTCATTTTACACATTATCATATACAGTTTTAGTTCTGTTTACAGAAAGTACTCTTCATATCTAGAATACAGGGCACTGCTGTCAAGTTATGAAAGATGCATATTAATCTGTATTTGAAAATGTATCAATATTGTTTGGGTTGCTTTACAAGGAAACAATTGGTTCATTTCATGTAGTTTCTTGTAAAACTGAACATTTCAAAATGTTCAGTCAGCCTAGGTAGCACTTAATGCTATAATTTACAGTGATTCAGAGATAATCTTAAAATCACAATTTTCCAATAATGATGAATTTCTTATTATTCACTCTCTTGAGAATTGACAAGATACATTAGGGAATGTCACAAGCTCTGACATATCTAACTTCAAAACGGTTGACATTATTCCTCTGGAACTGAAGTCATGGGAAATTCTGAACCACATTGTGGGTGCCAAGAATCTAATGTCCCCTAGCAATATAGATAGTGGTAAGCATGAAGATAACTTTCCAGCTCTCATAAAGCAAAATATTATGTGTCATTTCTAATATGAATATTTTTCCATTCACTATTGATTTTCTAGTTGTCAAACATAACACTAAAAGTAGAAAAGAGAATATTACTCTGGTTAGGTAATATTTTAATTGTTATTAACATAGTACATTATACTTATAGTAAATATTAGTGGTATAATATAATACTATATGACCTTATTTAGTTTATGAGTGATTATATATGTATGTGTGTGTTAAACTTCACACATGTAGGTACACATTTTGCATAGGTGCATGTCATATACACAAATATAACAAATGGTTTGTCATATATAAAACATATATCTTAATATATATATTTACCAGTGTGAAAAACACACTTATTTGACAGAATTCCTATCTTCTATAAATGTAAAATAAAAAGTCTACTTTTAGAAGACCAAAAAGTTATAGCATTTTGGTATAGGAAACGGAATGTATAAACGAAGTTAAGAAGTGGGAAGAAACTGTTATCCCTTTAAAAGGCCTGGAGAGGACAACTGCAGAGGGAGTTGCCTGTATATGGCATAACTTCAAAAGTAAGCCAAGTGATGATTAACACGATATTTTTCAGAACCCAAATTATAGGTAAATTTAGTAAGTATGCTCTAGCTTTATAGCTGTAGTGTGACATTCTTTACTATTGACATCCTTACATTTATGTAGTAAACATAAAAAATTGATTTTATCAATACATTAATTACTTAAATTATCCCATGTTTGCAAGTTCAGAATTGTTTCAGGTTTCATTACCTGTTCCTTTCTGAGATTATTTCCCTTCATTTCTCCATAAAATAGACGAATTTATGAATAAATGACAAGCATATTCAGAAATTAAGAGAAAAAATAATTAGATTCTCTCTACAATTATTGTTCGATTTTGAGTTAAGTTTACATGAGGTTTTAATGGATTTGTGACTCCAGCATGAGAACCTTTGATGCAGATATTTCTTAAAAAGGGAATTTTAAATGCCAGCAAATATGTGTAAAGCACAGGAATGCCTCCTCAATTTCAAGAGAATAGCTAGGAAAAATCTAAAAATTTTCATACCTCAGATGTTTTTCTTTTTCTAATTAATTTTTTATTCTTTATTAAATACACTTTATTCACTTCGTATCCCCTCTGTGGTTCCCTTCCTCCTCCCATCCCAATCCCTCCCTTCCTACACCCGCTGTTTGCATGCCCCTCCCCAAGTCCACTGATAGGGGAGGTCTTCTTTTCCTTTCTTCTGATCCTAGTCAATTAGGTCTCATCAGGAGTGGCTGAATTGTCTTCTTCTGTTGCCTGGTAATGCTGCTTCCCCCTCAGGGGGAGATAATAAAAGAGCAGGCCAATCGGTTCATGTCAGAGACAGTCCCTGTTTCTATTACAATGGAACCCACTTGGATACTGAACTGCCATGGGCTACTTCTGTGCAGGGGTCTTAGGTTATCACTGTGCATAGTCCTTGGTTGGAGTATCAGTTTCAGGAAAGACCCCTGTGCTCAGATTTTTTGGTTCTGTTGCTCTCCTTGTGGAGTTCCTGTTCTCTCCAGATCTTACTGTTTCCCACTTCTTTCATAAGATTCCCTGCATTCTGACCAAAGGTTGCCCATAAGTCTCAGGATCTGCCTTGATAGTCTGCAGTGCAGAGCCTTTCAGAGGTTCTCTGTGTCTGGCTCCTGACTTGTTCCTTCTTTTCTCCTTCTTCTTATGTCTATCCTCTTTGCCTTTCTGAATAGGGATTGAGCATTTTAGCAAGAGTCCTCCCTCTTAATTAGTCTCTTTAGGTGTACAGATTTTAGTAGGTTTATCCTATATTGTATGTCTATATGAGTGAGTGTATACTGTGTGCATCTTTCTGCTTCTGGGATAGCTCACTCAGGAACTGTCTCTGGCATGAACTGATTGGCCTGCTCCCAGCTGTAGCCCTCTCCCTCATCCCTTTCCAATCTCATCCTTCCTCCTTCATCTCCTTCCATGCCTTTACTTAAGTCCACTGATAGGGGAGGCTTCCCATTCCCTCTGATCTATAACTTATTATGTCTCATCAGGAATGGCTACATTCTCTTCCTCTGTGACGTATTAAGGGTGCTCCCAGCTCAGGGGGAGGTGATCAAACAGCCAGACACTGAGTTCATGTCAGAGACAGTCCCTATTCCCATTACTAAGGAACCCACTTGGATACTGAGCTGCCAGGGGCTACATCTGTGCAGGGGTTCTAGGTTATCTCCATGCATGGTTCTTGGTGGGAGTATTAGTCTCAGAGAAAACCACTGTGACCAGACGTTTTGATTCTGTTGCTCCCCTTGTGGAGCTCCTGTCCCCTCCAGGCCTTACTATCTACCCCTTCTTTCATAAGATTCCCTGCACTCTGCCCAATGTTTGGCTATGAATTTCAGCATCTGCTTTGAAACACTGCTGGATAGAGTCTTTCAAAGGCCCTCTGTTGTAGGCTGTTGTCCTGTTCCCTGTTTTTCTCCCTCTTCTGATATCCATCCATTTGTCTTTCTGAATGAGGATTGATAATCTTACCCAGGATCCTCCTTCTTGCTTAGCTTCTTTAGGTGTACAGGTTTTGGTATGTTTATCCTAAATTATATTCACTTATAAGTGAGTAGATACCATGTGTGTCTTTCTGCTTCTGGGATACCTCACTCAGAATGATCTTTTCTAGATCCCATCATTTGCCTTCAAATTTCATGATTTCCTTGTTTTTTATTGCTGAGTGGCATTCCATTCTGTAAATGTAGCACAATTTCTGTAGCCATTCCTCAAGGAGGGACATCGGGGTTGTTTCCAGATTCTGGCTATTACCAATAAAGCTGATGGTTGAGCAAATGTCCTTGTTGTGTACTGGAGCATATTTTGAATATATGCCTAGGAGTGGTATAGCTGGATCTTCAGGAAGCACTATTCCTAATTGTCTGAGAAAGTGCCAGATTGATTCCAAAGCGGTTGTACAAGTTTACATTCAGTTATGGAGGGAGGTTTCCCTTTCTCCACATCCTCCCCAGCATGTGTTGTCACTTGAGTTTTTGATCTTAGGCATTCTGATGTGTATAAGGTGAAATCTCAGGGTCATATTGATTTGAATTTTCCTGATGACTAAGGAGGCTAGTCATTCTTTAAGTGTTTCTCCGCCATTCTACACTCCTCTACAGAGAATTCTCTGTTTAACTCCTTAACCCATTTATTAATTGGATTACTTGATTTGTTGGTCTTTAACTTCTTAAGTTCTTTATTTACCCTAGACATTAGCCTTCTGTCAGATATAGGGTTGGTTAAGATCCTTTCCCAGTCTATAGGCAGTCGTTTTATTCTGATGACAGTGTCCTTTGCTTTTAGTTTCATGAGGTCCCATTTATTGATTGTTGCTCTCAGAGCCTGTGCTCCAGCAAGTTGTCTCCTGTTCCAAAGAGTTCTAGGCTCTTCCCCACGTTTTCTTCTATTATATTTAGTGTGTCTTGTTTTATGTTGAGGTCTTTGATCTACTTGGACATTAGTTCTGTTCAGGGTGATAAACATGGGCCTATTTTCATTTTTCTCCATGTAGACATCCAATTATACAAGCACCATTTTTTTGACGATGCTGTCTTTTTTTCCATGGTATGGTTTTGGCTTCTTTCTCAAAAAATCAAATGTCCGTAGGTGTTTGGGTTTATTTCTGTGCATCTATGGAATCGAATAGAAGACTCAGATGTTTTTCAAAAGCAAACAAACAAAACACGGATGTGCTTCCTATAACCTAGAACACCCTGGCCTTTGAATGAAAGATTCTCACTGAACTGTAAACTGGTAACTCTTATCAGAAAAGTTTTACTGACTGAAATAGTTCACATGGTGTGGTTTACACACTTGTGCTCACTTGCCTTGAGGTCCTTGGTTGTCTATTTTGCTTCTTTGCCATCAGTGTGAAGAAGTGATTTGGTTGTCCTGTCATAATTGTACTTGAAACTAGTATATTGCTAATTATTTTAGACTAGCCCAAATAGCATGCATTTGTATTATTGTCTGAATTGAGTACCAGATAAAGAAAAGCATTTTAAGACTATAACAAGAAAACAGAAAATGCATAATGATAGAAAAGCCAGTAAGCACAGCTCGTCTCCATTAGGAAATTTCATAGCTATGATCCAAGCATCACGAACTATAGGTTGCAAAGTTCTGAGATCTGGTAGCAAAGTTCTGTGGCCCAGTGTTCTGTGAGAAGACCTTTTGACCAGACTCACTTAGATGAAAACTATGACTGCTGTTGACACTGTATTTTCTTTCTTTTTAAAAAATTTAAAATTTATTTATTTATTCACTTTATGTCCCAATTATTGCCCCTCCATCCTCTTCTCCCAGTCCCACCCTCATGTCTTTTTTCTCATAGCCCCCTTTCCTTTCCCCTCACAGGAGGTGAGCCCCCTTCTCGCTCCACTTCCCTCCCCATCCTAGCACATAAACTCCTTTCAGGACTGAGCATATCCTCTACCACACTGCCCTGGACAGGCTGCCACACTAGGGGGGAAATAATCAAAAAGCACGATAGTTCTTGTCAGAGACAACCCCTCCCCTTTTGTTAGGGTTCCCACATGAAGACCAGGCTGCTCATCATGTACACCTGTGTAGGGGTCTAGGTCCACTCTATATGTGGTCCTTCTTTGGTGTTTCAGCCTCTGCAAACCCCCTGCACCCAATAAAGTAGGCTCTGCTGATCTTCTTGTGAGATTCTGTTCTCTCCTGGTCTTTCTATCCTTCCTCCCACTCTTCCAAAAGGCTCTCTGCTCTTCTCGGCCCAATGTTTGGTTGTGAGTCTTAGCTTATATTTCTGTTCCCTGTTGGGTGGACCCTCTCAGCAAATCAAACTCATTCTATGAGGCTACAGTCACCCTGATACCTAAACCTCACAAAAAAAAACAAAAAACAAAAAACAAAAAAAAAAGAGAACTTCCCTTATGAAATTGATGTGGAAATACTCAATAAAATACTGGCAATCTGAATCCAAGAACACATCAAAATTATTATCCACCATGACCAAGTAAGCTTTACCCCAGGGATGCAGGGATTGTTCAACATATGAAAATCTATCAATGTAATCCACAATAGAAACATACTGAAAGAAGAAAACCACATAATCATCTCATTAGATGCTGAAAAAGCTTTGACAAAATCCAACACTCCTTCATGTTTAAACTCTTAGAGAGCTCAGAGATACAAGGCACATACCTAAGCACAATAAACACAATATACAGAAAGCTAATAGCCAACATCAAGTTAAATGAAGAGAAACTTAAAGTAATCCCACTGGTTCAAGGACAAGAAAAGACTGCTCACTCTCTCCATATCTCTTCAATATAGTGCTTGAAGCTAGAGCAATAAGTTAAGGAAAGGTGATCAAACTAAATGGGATACAAATTGGAAATGAAGAAGTCAAACTATCCCCATTTGTACAGGTATGATGGTATATGTAAGTGATCCTGCATTTTCAAAACATGTTTTTCCTATGGCTTGGAAGGAAGAACAACAAGCTCCAGGGATTTACTTCCCTTGTGCTGGAATTGCAAGGATGCACTACTAAATGTGGCTTATATTTAATGTGGGTTCTGGGAAAGCAAACTCATATTTTCCTACTTGCAAGGCAGATACCTTTTTACCTTTTCTAGTTAGTTTTCTGAGAAAACTTATTTTAAGCACTGTATATTATAATTAATAAATTATAATAAAATGTTCAACAAAATATTTGGTACATAAAGTAACATCTATGTGTATGTATCTATAAATGTTTTTTTTTCTTTATACTTATTTTATGTAGCTGTATATCATCAATTTCTGTAATCATACATTGCAGAATCAAAGTAAGCTACTAAAAGAATGGCCTAAGAATTTTCCCCAATTTCTATTATTACATGTTCCTAAGTGCCTATAATTGTGAAGGATAAATTGACAAAAGAACAGCATTTGTCTAACAGTCTCTCTAAATTTAAAACCAAAAATGCTAACAATCTGCAACTCTTTCTTTCTCTCTCTCTCACACACACACTTCAAGCATAGCTATTTTCCTGTCCATTGACCTCTATAACCCTAATTTTATTGAACACAAGCTTCCATTTTTTTTATTCTCAAATGTCAGAGACCTTCTTTATTACGTTAGACCAAGAATATATACTGTGTTTGTTCAGACAGGTTAAAGCGTTGGATTTTAAATTTCAGGGCACATTTTAAAATATTAAAGTATTAAATAAAATATTAAAATGTATTTTAAAAATAAAGTTTAGATTGATATCAATAAAATCAGAATTAAAAAATACTACCAACTTCTACAAAGGGAATGGAGTTAGAAGGTAGAGAATGGTCAAACCTCATACTGAGAAGGAGATACATTCTATATAAGTCAGGAAAATCGATTGATAATCCACAGGAAAAAAAATCTCATTTTGTCAAAAGAATAGAGATCATATGTCAATAATAATATTCTAATACAATTTGTATTTTGGAAGCTATTGCACATTTCACAGAATTAAAAGTATCTTCAATATATTTCCAGTTTGACTGTTTATTTAGAAGGTTCTTTGGTATTAGACTATTTCTTAAATTAGAATCTGATTTATCAAAATTCTAACACATATTTTTATCATAAACATAAATAAAACAGGTATTGAAATGTGGGTTCTGGGAAAGCAAACTCATATTTTCCTACTTGCAAGGCAGATATCCTTTTTACCTTTTCAGTCCACAGGATAAAGCTATGTGTATTGTTTTATTGGGACTGCATTTGAATTCAATTGAAAAGGAATAAGAATTTGCTTTTTAGTTTTCTTAACTTCTCTTGACTGCTATCTAGCTACAAAAATTACAGTGCAAAGGGATCTCTCCCAAGAGTCAATTATGAAAAATTTAAAATATCTTTATTATTTGCTGCATAAAAATTAGAAGGTGTAAGGAAAAAGGCAGAATTGTGAGGGAAGAGTAGGGGAGTGATGTTATCTTAAAGTGTAAAAAACAAATCCATAGGAAATAAAAATGTACCTGCTAAGTTATATTGTAAGATATTGTAAGAAGAATATCAATTTATTTCAGAAAAATGGTTTAAATATATATATTTCCATTCATATGTATTGTATCAGTGTTTAGCTAAATGTTTAGTGCTTGCTTAATAACCGTATTTATTGTCTTTTTCAACAACAACAAAAAAACTAAATCTAACAACAATAAGATAACTCAAAGAACATAAGTTTGTTTTATTGTTTATTTTCTTATTCTTGAAACTTATCTTCCTAGAGGAATGAATGTCTCTGAGAAACATTTATAGTGAGAAAAACTGTGAAATCAAAACTTTTTTGATGCTCTATGTGATAGCTGAAATTCTTTAGCGGATTCAGGACATTCTGCGATAGGTCTCTCTGTGTGAAGGAATGTCAGAGAAAACATAGGGGATGATATACTCTGCACACATGGAGCTCAGTTACTGCCTCCTCCAGAACTAAGCACTGTTGGATAATGTTTGCAAGTCTTCCTTTTTTTACTGTATCCAATGGCATGGGCTTTGGGCTTTCTACTCTTCTTTAACTGTCTGTCATTCATCTCTAGGAAAAGCTTGACATGACAGGAAAATCGTCTCTTCCCTCCTTTCTTCCTCGTTGTATTTACTGATTCATGGCTTTTCTTTTCATGCCATCTATCTATAGTCAGCACAGAACTGAATGCTTCTCATCTCGCTCAGCACAGGGACTTTCCATCACATTGACTCTGTGTTTAGTGAATCCCACTAGGTCCGAATAAAGGGAATTGATTTTTAAGATCTTGTTGTTAACTCTCAGGAAACGTGCAACATCAGTCTCTCTTTTCTCTCTCTCTATCTCTGTCTCTCTTTCTTTCTCTCTTTCGCTTTCTTTACTATGTTTTTTTTTTGTTTTTTGTTTTTTGTTTTTTTTTGTACTGGTATTAGGACTTACTCTCTGAAGAATCTCTGCTGAAATTAATCTGGGTTTTCTGAGATACAAGATGGGCTAAGGGCAGGAATAGCATCTTTTCTTGCACTTTAAATGTAATGCCAAGCAATAAACAGCCTGCTTTCCTCATTTACACAGATCAATTCCCTTTGGGTAACTCTAAAATCATAAAGAGTGATCAATGATGTGGAGGCCATATTGTCAGGCAGAGATCTGCTTCCCAAAGCCACTGCAGCAACAAAATGAGCTTGTTTGTATTCCAACCTGGAACCTCCCTAGGAAGCAGTCGGTCCTGTCCACACTGGGAGATGGTGTGACCAGTGAAGTCATGCTTTACTCATGATACTCAACCAGTTAAATAGGACAAGCCTTCTCAATATATTTCACTTAGCCCTGGCCTGAGAAATGTTTGTAGATCCAAAGTGTATAGGTATATAAAATAAATACAGAATCAAACATTGACAGTGAATCAAAGTGAATACATTTTAGGACACATCTTTAGTATATGCATAGTTTCACTATTTATCAAAGGTATAAAGAAATATGTGACAATGAGATGCCATGTTTATTTTTACCTGATAAATAAGTTTTGAATGAATATTTGATAATAGACTTCAATGTTTATCAGGGTCAATACATAATTTGATTATGTAATAGCCAGTAGTGATCATCCTGCTTCACATAAATACAAAATAAAAATGGGAGAAGTATGGTTGAGGTCATTTCCAAAACTGGAAAGTCTGTTTTTATTCCAAGCTAAAATTCATTTATTGGTTCCTTTTCTCTATTTTGAATCAGCAACTTAAAAAAGCAGTTTTTGAAATACATTTTAACAATTCAATCCAAATATAGAATACTTTGATACTTGCATGCATTACAGATGGGCATTCTGTAATAGACATCCCAGCCTGTAGGAAGTAAAATTCAGTATTGTTTTATGTGTAGATGCAAAAATACCATTTCTTCCTCCAACAAACATTGTTCTTCATTTTAAATTTCATTTCAAATCTATTTTCCTTCTCCTCCGTGACTTCTACACTGTAGAGTTAATTATGAAAACAAATTACTATTTGGCTTTTTAATGACAAATTTTTGTATTTGATTATACAATTTGTTTTAGTGATTAGGGAAATAATGTAAATGTTTTATCTTTGTTTTTGTTTATCTTCATTCTCCAAATTGAACCAAACTGGTTTACTTCACATATGTAATGACAATAGTGGCCTTTCCCATTTCTTGATAACCATTCACATTTAAGTAGATATAGAGTCAAATAATAAAGATACACAACATAAATATGTTAAGTATATGTCACCACACTTCTTGTCAAATTCATGTTATTCTATGTTAATATACCTACCTAGAGCTTGGAACAAAGCAAATAATTGAATTATTAAATAAAATTATGAGCCAAACACCTTGATAAGTGTGAAACATCTGTGATAATGTGAAATGTACAGATATTCTACAAAGGAAGTAAGTTTATAGGATATCAAGAGTAGCATCATAGAAATGTTCTACCTATCCTAGAAATAGATGGGCTGTACAAGTGTGATTATAACAGGCTGTGTGAGCTAAGGTTATTTGTGTCTCCACATATTTCTACAGCTGACTTCAACGTCTTGAGGGATCCAGGATTTGTGATCCATGGATCTGGGATCTCTTATAGGCAGTTTCTAATAGAAGGTGTTCTGTAAACAGCGTTTAGGACACAGTCCTTTACTCTTAACAAGTCCCACTTTTGAGTTACAATTTCAACTGACAAAATGATGAGATCTCATCTGTCTTCTTTGTCTCTTTTGAAGAAAATCATGGAAGAACAGCTGCTGTTACCTACTATCTTCACAAAAATGGTAATTTTCATATGCATGTGAAATATTTTCTACAACTGTTTATGTGATTCTATGATCTGGTTGTATTTCCTGTGTCTGAAACTACTAGCTGCATCCTTTTTCGAACCAGACAATATTTTCATAAGCATCACATAATTAAAAAAAACTTTCTACCTCAGTTTAGTGTAAGATACACCATGGTGAATCTTTTGTTCAGTAAACATTGGTTTCCACACAGAGCTAAATAATACAGTTGGTCAGCACAAGGTACAGTTTCATTGCAACAAAGTAAACAAGGAGTAAGGAAGGAGTTCCTCAGATGTAGCAGTTAAAGGACCCGATTATTTACAGTGAAAGAAATCTGTTCTATAAGAAAATACAGACATAACAGTTTTGTAGCTATCATCAAAAGTGTTCAAAAATTTTAAACATCTTAGTGTTCTTCAACTACTACCAAAATGTAAAAGCTTTCTGAATAATGTCTGATATTTGTGTTTTTTCATTAACAATCTCACTTACTGTAGTTATTATGTAAAACACCAACATGCATTTCAATAAATTATTTCACAAAGAATATTTTTTGAAGGTGGTATATTTCTTGAAGCAAAATGAAAAATCATTCATAACTTAACTATAAAATCAATTAGTAGCTTATATAAATATATTATTACAGATTATAATTCCCAGTGACCACAGCAAAATGGTTATATGAGTGAATAACATCTCCACTAAATTTTTGTAAAAGTTGAGTTATGTCTTTTGAAAAGAAAACTGTAACATGCAGGTGATAGAGAGGTCATATAGGTTTATTCATTGAATTAGTTTAAAAGTAGGTTCTTAAACCACTATGGAGGCATTTTTATACTTTCACATCACATTTACTAAGATCTTAATCTAAACTGTAAAAGTAGATTTTCAATAGCTTGATGAAATTACAGCTTTAAATAGGCAGTACATATAGTCTTTACCATGAAAAGCAGGAGTGTACTAGCAGGGAGACTAGGAGAGTGTTAATCGAATGCTTTTTGGGGGTGTATTTTCATGTTTTCAGTAAAACTTATGAAACATGGATCTCCCAACCCATTACTGTTACATTCAAATCTTTAATATTCTCCCTCAAACGGTTTTCAAGGCTCAGACTCTTTCAACTTCTGCTGGTACTCACTCTTAATAGACTTTCCACTTCGGTGCATGAACTCTTGCTGCTTCTGGCTCTCATGTAGCCTGATATAATAATAAGTAATTTTGTTTTTCCAACTGAGTTTTAATTGAGACTGCTGAAAGTTTTATGTCTTACAAGAAAAGAATTAACAAACTGTTCATATTAACTTGATGTTACTATTTAACAAGTTTTCACAATGACAAAGATACTCATTTCTAGGGTTAAAGCTTTATTATGTTAACATCACGCTGAATCTAAAGAAAAACTGAGAAGAGTTAGAACTATTAGAACATCATATGTAACATGTTCAAGGTGGTCTAGAGGTTACATTGTGAAACAGAAAACACTCAAAGGGTCCTAAGACCTGACAGAGACTAACACCAGAATATAAATGAATATAAACTATGCTTTATGGATTTTGGTCCTGAATGTTAATTGTTTTACACTCTAATTCCCTGATTGAAAAAATAGAATTCTGATACAAACAAGGTATAAGAGTTTATAAGTTTTATAAACAAATGTTATAGTCTCATTAATACTATAAATAGTACTGAAGACTATTATTGCTATTATTTGAGAAATCTTCATCAGAACAAGAGTTGGAAATAAAAACAAGAATTGTGTGTGTGTGTGTGTGTGTGTGTATGTGCATGTGTCTGTGTGTGTATGAATGAGAGATCAAGAGGGATAATAGTTAAGCATAAAAAGTAATGGAAGGGACAATAAGCATTGATCCAACAGAAAGTATTACTTCATAGTCAATAATATCTATAGTGATTCATGAGTAGGAAAACAAATCCTATTGGATTTTTGTTGTTTCACAACATTTATAGAAAAGTAGATCACTACTTTCTTTTTTATATATTAACATATTGATTTACACTCAAAAGAGAATATGGCCTAAATTAGCCATCACCATAAAATGTATCTACCTAAATGGAACCAAATAATAAAAATCTTAGTAACAGTCCAAATGAGAAATGTAATAACCATATATAATGATGCAATCAATTTATAATGTCAGGTAATTTTGATCATTATGAAATGAGTCTTATTCAGTGTGAGACATGGAGCAAAATTTCAGTCCTACGTATGTACAGACTCAGTTGTTAGTCAAAAATTTTAATGAGGCCATATTTACCCTCCGAACATGCTTTTTGGTACTTTCAGTAATTATAAAGTGGTTGTAGCTGCATAGATTATTTTCTGTATTTTGAGTTTATTTTGATGCGTTATATATCTATTCTCAGAAAATAATTTTTTTTCTCTTTCCATGGATTCTAGGTAATACACCTGGCAGGTGACCCCAAGATCACTTGTTAAATTTTCAGCAATGTGAGGGCCTATGGAATTGTTTGTGAGTATTGCACTTTCTATAGGATCTGCCTTTTGCCAGTGCTGCTATAACAGTATATACCATTTTTTATGACTATAGAGTGTCAAATTTAATAAACATATATTGTGGTTAAGCTATATTGTTCAAAGAGTAGGGCTCCCATGCACTGTGACATAGAAAACTAACACTACCTGGTGCCCACTGAGAATATTTTTAGTTTATTTACCTATTTAGGAGCCAAGATGGAGACTAGCACACACAGTTTCTGAGCAGTGGAATACCTGAACTTATGAGTTGGTGAATGGAAGGACCTCTAACCCAGGAAGACAACGGTGGAACTTTCTACACAACAGGGAACATCACAGGAGGTGAAAACTTTGGTCTCGGGTCACCCGGGGACTTGTTTGGGGAAGGAGAGAAACGATCCTTTGATCTC
>REGO01000753.1:109017-122836 GCA_010120015.1 Rhombomys opimus
GGGAGGACTCTTGTTAAAATGCTCAATTCCTATACATTTTCTTAATATACACTGAAACCATTGCTTAATATATTTCATCTGAAACACACAGAACAACATATTTTTTAGCTCCTAACACAGATGTGAATGAAAATTTCCTCCTACCCGTATAATATAATGAGGCAAAGTGTCACATAAGGACACTAACATGCCACTTTTGGACAAGTAAAAACCAGGGTCTGTAGAATGTACAATCTCAGGCCAATAGAACAAAGTTGCAAAATTTTTCTTTTAAACACCAAATCTTTCATCTGGAAATGTACATGTGAATATATTACAGAAGCTAAAAAGTGTGGATTTTTAATGTAAAAACTCATTAAACTTTTAGGCTGACAAAATTATTTTAAAACATATATGATATAGGCTAACACAGACAAAATTATTTGTGTTTCTATATGTGTGATATTGCTGGTACTTGCTCTCATAAGGTGCATAAACAGGATTTAAAAAATTACAATACATAAACACTTTTCCTTATGTAAAACATATACACATGAGGAATATGTGAGTCTATTTTACTTAATAAGCAAATACTTCCCTCTAATTTGAATAGTAGGCTTTCATATTTAGATTGCACATATTTAGAAGTATACATAATTGGAGATATGATAATAGTTTTTCTGGAAAAACAATCAGTATAAACAGAAGGAAATGGCTTAGCACTGAAATTTACTTTTTCATGTTGATTTTAATGAATTGTTTTTTTAATCTCTCTTATGAAAATAACTTTAAAAGTTACCAATTTCGACTGTCTGTTCCATTGCCTAATCCAAAGGGAGACAATAATATCTAGGCTTCACTGAGTCACTTACAAAGGCCCTGTATTAAAAAAGGTGAGGACGGCCTCTTCCTTTCCCTCTCCTTTCCCACTTTCTTCCTTTACTGGGACAAAACTCCATTCAATGAAAACTACAGGGAACCATATCTGATGAAAGCAAATCGATCCAGCTTTTCCTTTTTACTTTTCTTTTTCTCTCCAAATCCCATAAAGCATGAAGGTGTTGTTAACAACATCATTATATGAAGTCAGCTTTGTACAAATTTAAAGCTCATATTGGGCAGAGTATGACTTCAACTATAGAAATCATCTTTATTGCTTGTGCCTTAAAGAAAAGTGAGATCTTAAATTCTAAAGTCTCCTGAATACATGTCCAGTGCTTCTTCTGTTGATTTTAAATTACCTTTGAGCAATAAGAAATAAATTTTATTGTTAACATAGGCCAACAATTTTACGGATTAAAATAATCATTTGTATACTTAAATTTTTCAGTAATTAGAAAAATGGGACATAAGCACTTATATCAAGAATAATTGCAGCTTGCTATCCTCTGATAAGGATACAACTAACAGTTACTAATTGACCCCAAATGGTTATGTCAGTGTTTCTCCTGTGATAGGACATTTGTAGATATGGACAAAAATTTGTTTATATCTATCCTTCCATTGATGTAATTGTATAACCTAAATGAGCTAGATACTCTTAGTATACTTTTCTCCAAATTTGCATAAATACACACATGCATTCCTATATAGAATACATATTCCATATATATGAATAAATATGTAGTCCTTTCATGTATTATGCAACATAAATAAAATAGTACTACCAGTGAATAACTTCAACAACTACCTGACAAGCATTTCAGAATGAGGAAAGGAATGCTACCTGATACAAATATAACAAGCAAAAATAAAAATTTAATTCTACAATTGATAACTATCATAAAATAATTCTGTTTTAACAATTTAATACAGACCACTAAGAAGATTTAAAAACATTCAACTAAGAGCCAAGAAAACAAATATCCAGACTTAAAGACCAACATAGCTATAGTCACTCACTGAGAAGAGGAGGTAAAATAGATAGCTATCATGCATCGAGGAAGGGAGAGAACTGTGTGTGGGAGGAGACAAGGAGCGGGGCAGAAGGATTCAGGTCAGGGTAAGACAGAAGAGGAGAGCAGTGGGAGAGAGAACTGGACTTGGCCTGGGGGCAGGGCATGTCTAGGAAGAGCTAGAACCCTAGGACAATGGAGATTCTCAGGAATTTGTGCCCCTAACTAAGGTTCCTACAAATGGGAGATAAGGAGCTTGAAATGGCCATCTCCTGTAATCAGAAAAAAAATAAAAATAAAATTCCACAGGACTTTAGTTATGTGGAGGGTGATAAATATGGATCTGTTTGCATTTCTCTACATGTAGACATCCAGTTAGACTAGTACCATTTGTTGAAGATGTTGTTTTTTTTTGTTTGTTTGTTTGTTTGTTTGTTTTTCCACTGTATGATTTTGGTTTCATTGTCAAAAATAGAGTAACCATAGTTGTGGGTTTATTTCTGTGTCTTCTGTTTGATTCCATTGATATTCCATTCTGTTTCTATGCCAGTACCATGCAGTTTTTATTACTATTGCTCTGTAGTACATCTTGAACACAGGGATGGAGATACCTCCAGATGATCTGTTGTTGTACAGGATTGTTTTGGCAACTCTGGGTATTTTGTTTTTTCCATATGAAATTGAGAATTGTTCTTTCAAGGTCTGTAAAGAATTCTGTTAGTATTTTCATAAGAATTGCATTAAATCTGTAGATTGCTTTTGGCAGAATGGCCATTTTTCACTATGGTAATCTTACAGATCCATGAGCAGAGGAGATCTTTACATCTTCTGATATCTTCTTTAATTTCTTTCTTCAGAGACTTGAACATTTTTTCAAACAGGTCTTTCACTCGCTTCGTTAGAGTCACACCAAGGTACTTTATGTTATTAGTGGCTATTGTGAAGGGTGTAGTTTCCCTAATTTATTTCTCATCTCTTTTAATCTTTTGTATACAGAAGGACTACTGTATTTTTTAAAGTTAATTTTATATTTAGCCACTTTGCTGAAGGTGTTTATCAGCAGAAGGTAGAATTTTGGGGGGTCACTCATGTATACTATCATCTCGTCGGTAAATAATAATACTTTGAATTCTTCCTTTCCAATTTGTATCCCCCCTGATCTCCTTTAGGTAGATATTATTGATCTACCTAGGACATCACGTAAAATGTTGAAGAAATATTGAGAGAGTGGGCAGCATTGCCTTATCCCTGATTTCAGTGGGATTGATTTAAGTTTCTCTCTATTTACTTTGATGGTGGCTATAGGCTTGCTGTATATTGTCTTTAGTGTGTTTAGTTATGTGCCTTGTATCCCTGACCTCTCCAAGACTTTAAACAGTGGATCAAAGACCTCAGGATAAAACCAGACACACTAAATCTGTTAGAAGAAAAAGTGAGAAAGAGCCTTCAACTCATTGGCACAGGAGACAACTTCCTGAAGAGAACACCAACAGCACAGAAAACCAAGAATCAATAAATGGGACCTCATGAAACTGAAAATCTTCTGTAAAGCAAAGGACATTGTCATAAGAACAAAGCAGTAGCCTAAAGACTGGGAAAGGATCTTCACCAACCCCATATCTGACAGAGGCCTAATATCCAGAATATATAAAGAACTCAAGAATTTAAAAAACAACAAATCAAGTAATCTTACTAAAAAACGGGGTACAGAGCTAAACAGAGAATTCTTTTTTGTTTGCCTTAATTTTATTTATTTATTATATTAATTACAGTTTATTCACTTTGTATCCAAGCTGTAGCCTGCTCCCTCATTCCTTCCCAGTTCCTTCCTCATCTCCTCCTGAGCCCTTCTCTAAGTCCACTGAAAGGGGAAGTCCTCTTCCCCTTCCATCTGACCCTAGCCTCTTCAGGTCTCGTCAGGACTGGCTGCATTGTCTTACTCTGTGGCCTGGTAAGGCTGCTCACCTCTCAGGGGGAGGTTATCAAATAGACAGCTACTGAGTTCATGTCAGAGACAGTTCTTGTTCCTCTTACTAGAGGACCCACTTGGAGGCTGAGCTACCATGGGCTATATCTGTGCAGGGGTTCTAGGTTATCTCCATGCATGGTCCTGGGTTGAAGTAGTCTCAGAAAAGACAGCTGCGCCAAGATTTATTGGTGTTTCTCTCTCTCTCTCTCTCTCTCTCTCTCTCTCTCTCTCTCTCTCTCTCTCTCTCATTGTGGAGCTTCTGTCCCCTCCAGGTCTTTCTATCTCCCACTTCTTTAATAAGATACCCTGCACTCTGCACAAAGTTTGGCTCTGAATCTCAGCATCTACTTTGATACACTGTTGGGTAGAGTCTTTCAGAGGCCCTCTGAGGTAGTCTCCTGTCCTGTTCCCTGTTTTCTCACTCTTATGATGTCCATCCCCAAAGGGACAAGATGGTGGCACTGGGAGGACACTGTCTGAGGAGCAGGACAGCAGTGTTGGCACAGTGACCGACCAGGAAACTGAACTCAGGGACCTAAAACACCAGCGTTTGTGATTTCCAGGTGAGAGGAAAGCCTACAGTGTGGAAATTAAATGGGACCGACCTCAGGTCACCCAGTCAATACTGGTAAAGGTCCTGGGTACCAACGGGCTCACCCGCCGCCCCAGATCGGTGCACACAGCCTCCTGCGGCGCCCCCAGCTGCCATTCAGGACCGGGACACACAGCCTCTGGCCCAGAGTGAGGCGCTCAGCCTCCTGACCATAGCGAGTCCTCAATTGCCGGCCCAGAGCAGAGTGCATAGTCTCTGGCCCAAAGCTGAGTGCACAGCTCCTGGCCCAGATTGGCGCACATAGCCTCGGGCCCAGATCGGTGACCCCAGCCACCATCTCAGACGGGAGCAGGGGGTACAGCCTCTAGCCCAGAGTAAGACACCAAGCCTCTGACCTAGAGCAGAGCCCTTAGTTGCCAGCCCAGGGAGGTGTGCACATCCTCTGGCCCAGAAGGGGACACACACTGCCAGCCCAGATCAGAGCACAGAACCTCCAAACCAGAGTCATGCCGCAGCTTCCATTCTAGAAAGGAGTGCACAGCCTCTAGACCAGAGTGGTGCCCCCAGCCACCACCCCAGACAGGGATACACAGCTTCCGGCCCAGAGTGAGGTGCCCAGTCTCCAGACCAGAGTGTAGCCCTCAGTTGCCAGCCTAGAGAGGAGTGCACAGCCTCCAGACCAGAGTGCTGCTCCCAGCCACCATCCCAGACCAGGGTGCACAGCCTCTGGACCAGAGCAGGGCCCCCAGCTGCCATTTCAAACTTGGGCACAGTCTCCTGGCCCAGAGCAAAGCACTCAGCCTCTGGCCCAGAAACTTGCTGGGCGCTCCTCTCACCTTCCCAGACAGAACTATGTGCCCCAGGGTACCAGACTGAGTTTCCCTGTTGGGAGAAAACCCCACAGCAAGGGAATCAGCAGGTTCTTCAAGAGGGCTGTACCTGGAAAAATATGTAACAACAGCAGCAGCTCACTAAACTCAGAACAAGAAACCCAGCAGCAGAGCAGCTGTCTTGAGGACTTCTACAAGGAGAGCCCCCCTGCCTAACAAAGACCACAGCTACTACTCAGGTCTATACACCTGAGTTGAGCAGTGGCAATTCCTGAGAAACACTGGCCCTACAGTGACCATACAAAAAAGCAGAGGAGGACTCCTTCAGGAAAAATCATCTTCCTGCCAAGGGGATTCTCCCTACCTCAGGATTCCAGGAAGCACCAGAAACTAACAGCCAACAACTGACAGAGTCCAGTGGGTAGAGGTCAGCATAAAAGCTCAACCAACAAAAGACAGAGCAATATGGCATCTCCAGAACCCAGCCATCAAGGGGCAAGCAGCTGTGGACACCCAAGCATAATTGAAATTCAAGAAGATGACCTTACATCTATGCTGATGAAGAGGATAACAGAGAGAAAAAAATAAAATACGTAAAGAATTAGAGGAAGATAAAATCAAACAGATCATGGCTATCCGTAAAGAAATGGAGGAAGTTAAAGACAAGCAGATTATGGCCATCTGTGAAGAAATACAGAAAGATGCAGCCAAAGAGTTTGCAGCCTTCAGAGAAGAAATAATTAAATCACTGAAAGAAGTAAAAGAAACAGAGTTGAAGGAACTAAAAGAAAAACAGGAAAATACAATCAGACAGGTGAAGGAAGTAAACAAAACAACTCAAGACATGAAGATAGAACTGAAAAAATTAAAGAAAACACAAATAGAAGAAATCATGGAGAGGAAGAATTTAGGGAAGAAAACAGGAACTACAGAGGTAAGCATAACAAACAGACTACAAGAGATGGAAGAAAGAATCTTGGTGTAGAAGATACAATGGAAGAAATAGATGTATCCTTCAAAGAAAATGTTAAATCCAAAAAATTCCTGACACAGACTGTGCAAGAAATTGAAGACAATATGAAAAGACAAAACCTAAGAATAATAGGAATAGAGGAAAAAGAAGATTCCCTCCTCCAAGGCCCAGAAAATATCTTCAACAAAATCATAGAAGAAAATTTCCCCAACTTTAAGGAGAGGCGTATAAGATTACAAGAGGCCTACAGAACACCTAATAAATTAGACCAGAAAAGAAAATCCTCTTGCCACATAATAATCAAAACAGTAAGTATACAGAACAAAGAAAAAATACTGAAAGCTGCAAGGGAAAAAGACAAGTAACATATAATGGCAAACACATCAGAATCACACCTGACTTCTTAACAGAGACTATGAAAGCAAGAAGGGCCTGGACTGATATAATGCAGACCCTAAGAGAACACAGATGTCAGACCAGGCTATTATATCCAGCAAAACTCTCAGTCATCATAGATGGAGAAAACAAGATATTCAATGACAAAAACAAATTCAAATAATACCTACACACAAATCTAGCATTACAGAAGATACTAGAAGGAAAAATAGAACCCAAGAAAACTAACTACATTCAGGAAAACACAGGAAACATATAACCTCACTACAGCAAAACCAGAAATAGCCAAACACACAAACACACTACCATAGCCAACAGCAAAATCAAAGCATCTAACGGCCACTGGTCATTAATCTCCCTTTAAATCAATGGACTCAACTCTCTAATAAAAAGACACAGACTAACAGAATTATCTCCATCCCCTTTGCCTTTCTGAGTAAGGATGGATCATCTTACCCATCTTACCTTCTTGCTTAGCTTCCTTAGGTATACAGGTTTTAGTATGTTTATCCTATATTATATGTCTAATATTCACCTATAAGTGAGTATATATCATGTGTGTCTTTCTGTTTCTGGGATACCTCACTTAGGATGATCTTTTCTAGTTCCCACCATTTGCCTGCAAATTTTATGATTTTAATTGCTGAATAGTATTCTATTGTATAAATGTACCACAATTTCTACATCAATTCCTCAACTGAGAGACATCTGGGCTGTTTCCAGATTCTGGCTATTACGAATAAAGTTGCTATAAATATGGTTGAACAAATCTCCTTGTTGTGTACTTGTGCATATTTTGGATATATACATAGGAGTGGTATAGCTGGATCTTGAGGAAGCAGTGTTCCTAATTGTCTGAGAAAGATTCAGATTGATTTCCAAAGTGGTTGTACAAATTTATATTCCCACCAGCTATAGAGTAAGGTTTCTCTTTCTCCACATCCTCTCCAGCATTGTTGTCACTTGAGTTTTTGATCTAAGCCATTCTGATGGGTGTAAGGTGAAGTATTCTCAATAGAGGAATAATAAATGGCAAAGAAACACTTAAAGAAACGCTCAACGTTCTTAGTCATCAGGGAAATGCAAATCAAAACAACACTGAGATTTTACCTTACACTTAAAATAATTCATGTACTTTTAAAATGTTTCATCTAACTTTGCATTTAAAAATTGTGACATAAAATGGGAGCAAAATGAATCTGTGTTTTAGTAAATTCCTAGATTTTTTTTAAATTTTTAATGTATTATTATTTTTTTATTTATTCACTTTAGGTTCTGCCTTCCCTCCCAACCTTTTCCCCTTTAACTGCCCCAGTCTCATTCTCCTCAGAAAAGGGGAGCTCCACCATTCCTTATCACCATTCCTTCCACACTCTCTCCCCTCTCCTCCTTCACCCCCATATCATATTCCTTCCCCACTCAATATACATATCAGGGACATCCAGCCCCAACTCCAACTGCTAGGGGACCCTCATGAAGCCTCAGCTTTATTTGATATAATTATTAACTCTAAGTTGATCATGAAAGTTGAGGGACAGGTAGTCTAACACCTGTATGTAAGATAAAATTCAAGGAAAATTATTACAGTGAACTTGCAATAGACTGAAACTTATGTTAAAGCATAAAGTAAAAGCATAGAAATTTAAAACAGAAGGAAATAAAAATAAACACTAAATAAGTAATAGTATTTAATAACAGTGATAATTACATTAAATGCTAGTGCTTTAAACACCAAAATTAAAAGTCTCAAATTATAAATAAGTAATGCTACCTACAAAAAAAATTTAAATACAATGACAGGTTAACAGTAACAGAAAGGGACAATCACAAGGACAAAAATGCATATGGTTAAAATGTGGTTTTGATAGAAACATAAACAAATAACATAATTCAGTTGTAATAATGAATCTGAACATTCTCATCCACTATGCCTAGGAGGGGCACAAAAGCACATTCCAAAATCAATTTTGAGTTTTTGGAGAAACTGAGGTCACAAGACTCTTGCATTGTTTTCTTGTGATTTTATCACAAGCACTCAGAATTCTCCTTGCACACTCCATTCATAAACCATGTTCCTAAAGTGGGTTTCCACATGAACCCTCAAATAACCCTTAGTTATGTTGTCCTACCTACCTTGAGGGCTGGAGAGACGGTTCAGCCATTAAAGGTTAAGCTCACAACCAGAAAGTACTCCATTATCTTAATGCAACAGTTTTACTTTCTCCAAATCTAACAAGGAAAGTAGTCAGAAGTCTATAAAGGAAGGACTGTGGAGCTCTCCAAGAGCTACATGCCTACGACAGGAATTATTCAAATAAATTCTCAAAATCTGCACCATGACTAAAGCCTGACTTGGTCTATGAAGAACTGTTTGTCTGTAAGGAGGCCAATAACCAATGATCTGTGTTTTAAAATATCTTAGTGGAGTTCTTTTCATATATAAAGATTTCTTTCTGCTATAAGCATCTTCAATGTGTTTGTAGTCCCCCATTGCGAGGGTGCCCCCAACTGCAGTGTTTTGTAAAAGTCCAATTAACTTCTTGCTTGGAAAAATATGTGAATTATCACTTATTTTAAGTGTATGTGCTTTTAACAAATTGTGTTTTTTTTTTTTTTTAGTCAGGCATCAATATCAAATAATGGTTAGCTACGTATACATCCAAAGCTGTATTTTAAAGAAAATTACAAATTAACAAGAAATTCAAAGATACACGATACCATGAGACAATTGTTGTAATAATGATATACAGAAATAATTTAAAACAGTATATAAAAAACAAATGTGTTGTTTGTAACATTCGAATGAATTAATAAGTATCAGAATGCACATTGCTTGATATATATAAAATAAACTAATCACAATTACAGAATGATGCTATTACTGATTCCCTTGTGTCATATTTTTGTCCTGCAACAATAATTCTGAGAAGAAGTTGTTTCTGATGTGTAGTTGAGACTAATGGGACAAAAAATTATCCATTGAAGTAGACTGTTTGTATAGACATACACTTCTGCCTTTCCTGAAGAACAAAGAAAGTACTTGATCCATGGGAAGATTCTGAATTTTGGGTTCTGATAGAGACTCTGTAATTAGTCTAGAATTATTACTAATTTTCTCTTTTCTTCAGTTTTCTTAGAGCTCAAATTAAAGGCATATAATTCAACTTGTATTTTAGTCTGGGTTGTTAATATAATCTCTTAGAGCATATGTGAATTTGTCTGTGAAAAAAATGATATTGTCTTTGATATTAAAACACATATATTTCCATTGTTTCTCAATTCAAACTTCTTCACAAAAGCAAAAATCTAAAAATCTAAAAATCTAAAAATGTTAGAGAAATAAAGATAAAAGATAAACCTAAATTTGGCAGATGAAGCCCGTGGTAGCTCAGTAACCAATTGGTTTCCTATAGTAAGGGGAACAGTGACTACTTTGACAGGAACTTAATGGCAGGCTCTTTGACCTCCCCACCCTCCAAGAGAGGAACAGTCCTGCTAGGCCACAGAGGAGGACTTTGCAGCCAGTCTTGAAGATACCTGATAAAACAGGGTCAGATGAAAGGGGAGGAGATCCTCCCCAATCAGTGGACTTGGAAAGGGTCAGGGAAGAGATGAGGGAGGGTGGGATTGGGAGGGAATAAGGGAGCGGGATACAGCTGGGATACAGAGTTAATAAAATGTAACTAATAATAATAAAAAAAATATCTAAATTTGGAGCCACAATATCTTTTGTTTCTGTCTTATCAAATAGCAGCTCCATCTATATGCATTTGGAAACAAAGAGCTACTGCTCCAAGCATGGTATAATGATATTTGACAGCAATGCATAATATAAAAAACAAGACAATAGTGACCTAATGCTTAAACTTAGTCTCAAAGTTCATTAGGTTATACTGACCACATTCCATTTTCAAACAGTATTTACGAAGAAAAATCCACAACTCACAATAATTTAAAAGTTAGAAAAATTTTAATTACATCCCCAAAGAGTGGAGTTAATTCAGAGCAACATTTTCAAAGCTGTTAATGACTGCATGATCAGGTAATTTTATTGTTTTGTCAAACAACGATAGAGTGCCTTTAAATTTCATTATACTTTTGTTGATTAATGTAAACCTAATAAAAAACTTCATTACACTAGAAAGTTATTAGTTTTCATATCCTTAGGTAGAATTTTAGCATAATAGAAAAGCCAAGTTTCATAACTTCTGCTAGAGTCCATAAATAATTGATGCTTTATTATGTATAATCCAAAGTCCCATGTCTAAAGACAATATGAGGAAATGCTTTTTCTGCACAAACTTTCTGGTATTTTTGAGGGTTGAATTTGAATAGCTTTGGACTTTATTTTCAAGCTGTTTCATCCAAATATAAGGTTTGAGAATGTTGCTCTTTTTTTAATTTTTAAAAAATATTATTTAGTTATTCTCTTTAAATCTCAATCTTAGACCCATCCTACCTCTCTTCATGGTCCCTTCCTTTCATCTCTAACTCTCTCCCCTGACCCTCAGAAAAGTGGAGTCCCCCACATACAAACGCACATCCAATAGCATCAGGACTATGTACTTCTCTTTTCATGGTGTTCTGGCAAGGCAGTGTCACCAGGAAAAAGTGATCAAAGCATGAAACAGAAACCATGTCAGAGACAGCCCTATAATCCCATTTCTAGGGGATCATTATGGAGGTTAAGTTGCCCATTAGGTATATATGTATAGAGAGTCTAAGTCTACTCTACGCATCGTCCTTGGTTGGTGTTTCAGTCTCCACATGCCCCTCTGGGCCCAGGTTAGTTGGGATTGTTGATCTTCTTGTGGAGATCAGTTTCTTCTATCCTTCCCTCCACTCTACTATAATGCTCCCTATGCTCTGCCCATTGTTTGCCTGTGAGTCTTGGTTTCTGTTTCTACCCCTTGCTGGGGGAAGCCTCTGGAAGGACAGCCATACTGAGCTCCCAACTGCAAACATAGTAGAGCATTATCAATAGTGTCAGTGGTTACCTCTCTTCGATGGAGTAGGTCTCAGGGTGGGCCAGGCTTTGGACGGAAATTCCCTCAGTCTCTGCTCTGTCTTTATCTTGGCATTTCTTAAAATTCATCTGTTTATTGTACTGCTCTCAAATTTGAAATTATCTTTTTTTAGTGACACAATGAATGAAGGATTTTGTGGAAACCTAAATTTAAATATCTTTAGGTAAATATATATATATTTACCATTAATATATGTATGATGAGTAGACTTACAGTAGTGTGTATAATTATGTCAATTCCTGATAACATTAAAATCGTGTCCTTTATGAAACATGTGTACAAAATTTAAATATACAATGGTTTTAAAGAAAAAAATACTAACAATTTGAAAAGTTGAAAATCCATTTATAAAAAGGAAGTGCTGAAACTAACATGTAATGGAAAATGAATAATTTAATTCCAAACAAATGTTCTTATTGTTGAAATTTATTCATAAATGTACACTATAATGAACTCATTTTAAATAGTCCACATTAAAATCATATCATCTGCCACCTATAAACACTGTCAGTGCCCTTGGTCAAACAAAAGGAAAAAAAATACAAGGTCATAGCAATAAAAAAGAAAGTATCTAGATGATATGAGTCAAGAAGGGAGAAGAATCTGAAAAATTAAGGAAGACAAAGTAACAAAAAAGAAAAAATCAGATATGTGGAGCTTCCTCAACATGGGAAAATCCCTGAGACTAAATCTCTTTCCAACAGTCATTAATTTTCTATAGTTCTTTCTCTAGGGGTTGGATCCCTAGATAAAGAACATTTCCCGCTTTCAACATTAATGGTTCCATTGATATAGCCATTGCTCCTGACTTATTTATGTAGCTATTTCTAGGAGAGACTGTTTAACATCATGTTTACTGGAATGCTGACTCATATATTCCCATCTCTTCTTCTAAGGTGTTCCTGAACAGTAAATGCAGGAGCTGTGATTTTAATGTTTTCACTGGGAGTACTCCCCCAGTATCCACTGATCTGTGAATTGTATCTTTTCATGGTTTTCTGTGATAGTCTCCATGACAGGCTTTTTGGATGAGGGATGGTAGCTATACTTCTCTGTGGGTATAGGATAAGATTTAGAATGTATTAAGGAATTATGCAAAGTGGCAGCAATAGATTTTTTTTTCTAAGATCCTTGACCTCAGTAACTACAGGAAGCAGGGTAGGTTTCCAGTAGAAGAAATAAATTCTCTACTCTTTAGTGGGCCTTAATTCCAGTTAGATAGCTTGCTTATTGGTCATTCAGTGTACAGTGGTCAGCCTTTAAACCATTTAAGTACAAACAACAATGGGCTTGTAAAGATAAATTAGCAGGATGTAGAATATATAACATATATAATCAAAGGAATGGATACTTTCAAGCTGAGAAGTCGTGTGGGAGCGCTTTGGAGGAGAATATTTGGAAGGAGCTGGATGGAGGAAAGGGAGAGAGGGACATTGTATAATTTTATTTCTATTAATAAGAAAAAAGGCAAATTCAGATTTAAAGAGCAGCTAACACAATGACTCAAATGATAGTCTGAATGTAGAACCCCTTCATTTGTTTTTACTAATTTCAGGAAGTTGTATTTACTTCCCATAATACATAATAATTAGTCATTGATTGCAGAAAATTTATTTTTCTAGCATGATATGTGTTTCTTTATTAAATGTCTGAGAAAATTACACTGGAAGTTTATTGATTACAGCCAAGCTTGCTTGTGTGGCAATGGGTTGGTGAGTTCATTCTATTATAAGATATGGCTGTGCAGTGTCTCATTCTTTTAAAGCAACACAACAGTCCTAAATCATGTCTCTTGTTGAAAAAAAAAACATGAACAGTCAACAAAATCTATCACATTATCTCTTAAATGTATCTGCCTTTCCTTGGTTCTACTAAGATTTCCTTAAGGTATAACATGGCTGGACACAGGAAAGGTAGCCATAGACAACCATAGGGGGAAAAAAAGCACATTTTCAAACCCTAGAGTAAAGATAGGGATGTTGGTACATATTTCAGTCTACAGAAGACACTAATTGGAAAACTCCAATCCAAGGAGGTTAACTACACCCAAGAAAACATAGGAAATAAATAACTTCACTGCCACAAAACTAAAACAAGGGGAACACACACACACTACCTACAACATCAAAACAAGAGAAATCATTGGTTATTAACATCTCTCAATCTCCATAGACTCAATTCTTCAATAAAAAGACAT
>REGO01000753.1:143716-156137 GCA_010120015.1 Rhombomys opimus
AAAATGCTGAATATATACAAGTATGAAGAATAAGTATGAATTTGATCTAGTGTCTTCAATTGGACACAAACTGTCATAAGCTTGCCCTTCATACTACTAAAGGGAAACAACATGGGTTGTGCATTTTGAAGATTATTCCAAAAATTGTAAGCGGTTGGACAAGACCTTAGAGCTAGGTTTGGAATATCAAGTATTTGGACCAGTTTGTTCACTGGGTCTTTCTTTCCATAAGTTAGTGAGTCACTCTGTAAGAGACTCTTCAAGCTCCTGTCCATTTACGGTGGGGCAGGTGGAACTTTCATAAAAGTGGAGATGTGGAGCGTCTTTAAGCCCAGGAAATCTCAAATTTGAGATTAGCAGGAGGAAGAACCATTCCCTCCCTGTTCTGAGCCTGCATGTTCTGGCACAAATAGGCAGGGTATTCATGTACCTGACACCTGGATGCAAAGGAAGCATCCCCAGCAACCCAGCCACAGTCAATGAAATGAATCACCCCCAAAACACCCCTTTCCTCTCCCTAAAGTTCATATAGTACTTGTTCACCACGGAATAAACACACACATATGCTGTTTCACTAATAAAGGGGCACAAGCTGCTTCGTAGACAATCAGCCAAGAACTGCTATTTCACTGGGCTTTAACACGTGAAGAACTGTTTTGAAGAGGGCTTTCTCCAGTCATTCACCATTGGACCCTAGGACTTGCCTTGCAAGCAGGCTTGCCTGCAGGACCTGAGCTCCTTTGATTGCCTTGTCCAGTGTCTACTGAGGAACTGCTTCTCCCTTAGCGGCTGACTGTATGGGTCTTCCTACTGCTCTGCTTCTTATCCCTCTTGGTGAAGGGCTTTAATCCCCCAAAAGAGCTGTAACACTGCTCAGAGAAATCCTTCTCTTTATGACACTCTCCGTTGGACCGGGATCCTGCAGACTCCATCCCTTTGGGACTCCACTCCATCCTTCCTGACTTGGCGGTATGCGGTGGCGCCCAGACATACCCAGGGATGGATTGTAACCCAGAACTTCAATTCACTATACATTTTACTCAATATTCCTTTCTCTATGGGCTCTCCATTATTTTCCTAACATTTCAAAGCTTTGATTCGTAAAATGTTGGGTTCACGTGCACTGAGTTATCTCATCTTTTTGTGACAGTTGTCTTAAATATACATTACCTGCTTTATTAAGTTTAGTTAATAGTTTTGAGCGCCAAACTCTATAGTCACATATTTTCTTTAATGTTAGTGGAACAAAAAGAAACAGCGATACTTCCAAAACAGTTTCAGAGACAGTTTATAACATTACTTATGGGGAAACAAAACAAAACAAAAAAAACCTCTTTTCTCTTTCTTTATTTTCCAGGTATCTGGCGACCCTGTCCTCAGGCAGTAGATAGCAATTTTCAAGGTTGTCTGTCACTGGACTTGTCAAAACCCAATTTATACTGCAGTTCTCTGAGGGTTAATTTCCCCACCATCGATGTCATGAACTAACTAGGAAGCTACCGCTATGTATGTAAGCTGTTGGATAGCTGCCTGGATAGGACCTCCTGAGCCAGACTGTCATAATCCAGATTGGTCTTCCGCAATGTACTGTTTCTCTTCTACTAGTATGGCCCCTTAACCTGCATTTAAAGCATTCAGCTGGTTTCCTAATACAAAGTCCAAAATCTACATTTCACCAAATTAAAGCACAGTCAGGCCTATCAAAACAATACCTGATTCCTAGTACCAACTTCTGTCTCTGTTAGGGTTTCTATTGATGTGAAGAGAGCCACAGCCATAGCAACTTCATTAAAGAAAACTGTTGCAGCATAAGAGGTTTACTCCATTATCACCATGAAAGGAAGCATGACAGCATGCAGGCAGACATACTGATGAAGGAGTCAGGAGATCTAAACCTGGATCATCAGTCCTCCAGAAGACACAGTGAGCCACTGGGTTCTGAAAGCTCAGAGCCCACCCCCAGTGACTCATTTCCTAATGACCAAGTATTCAAGTATAAAAGAATATAGGGGCCAGTCCTATTTAAACCACTACAATTACTGTCATGGCTAAAACATGAAGGAATTCAACTGATCAATAAATAATATGTGTGGAAAATATTATACTATATGGATTGTATTGATAAGTATAATAAAAATTAATAAAGTCTGAATCCATGTTATATTATAGCAGCATAATAGTACAATTTTCCAACTATTTATAAAGCCAGTTTCTGTTCACCTGTCTCCTCATCCATCATGCTCAAACAACCACAAATATTGAACAGAAGCAACTGGAATGGAGGAATGATAAACAAGAATGAATCATGTGCTAAGCTGTGTGTGACAGACAGGTGGCTCCTCAAAACAAATAATCAAATCTGCCTCCAAAACCACCACAAATTATTTGCAGTATCCAGTAATGTCTATGCTATAAATGTTCTATTAATCGTCATTTTAGGGTGGCAGACGAATAGAATTAAAAAGAAAATATGACAAGAAGCATACAGACAGAGTACTGTGACAATTGCTCAAAAACCAAGCAGGAAACTGCATAACAGATATCTACATTAAAGTTCATAACAGTAGCAAAACTACAGTTCTGTAATAGCAATGAAATAATTGCATGGTTGGGGGTCATCACAACACGAAGAAAAGTATTAAAGGGTTGCAGCATTAGTAAGATTGAGAACCACTGATTTAGAGTACTTTATTCAATTTTTGGCTTGACAATTTAATAGGAATAGATGGCAAAACAGAGTGTGTCAGAAGATATAAATAAAAATGTTACTGCACAGAAATAATACAGTGATGCTTGAATAGAGCACCACATTTTTGCTTCTGGAAATGGAAATTTGCTGATTACATGATTATCTTCAAATATCTGATCATAGATTTAAAAGAGATATGAAGCTCCTCTACGTACGGTCTTAAATGATAAAAACAGAAAGGAAAGACTAGGGGAAGACAGAGATCTTTATTAACAACCAGAACCTTTAAAAAGAAGTTACCAAGAGACAACAACAAGAAAATACACAAAATATGTATGAAATTGTCAGAGAATAAGTTAAACGTAAAGATTAAAAATAGAACTTCACAACAACTAAGTAATCCATTAGTACTGAATCAAAGCAAGGGGGGATTTTGCTGAACATTTTACTCTGGACATAAAAATGCAAAAAATAAATAATTGTGGAATTATAATAACAGACCTACAATAATAATAGTAAGTAATAGCAGAATGATTTAGGTGAAGAAGAAAGTAAATTTATATTTTCTGTCATTACTGTCATACCTTTTGCTCATGGGTATAACCTCTACCTTCTCTTTAAAATTATTTTTGTCTTTTTATTTTAATATTTTTGTGTGTGTTTCATGTGTGTATGTGTAGGAGCACAAGATACAGAATTCAGAGATCTGTATTACATATTGCTACCTTATTTTAAGAAACATTGTCCTAGTCACTTTTCTGTGTTGTGATGAAATGCCATGACCTAACCAACTTATACAAGGAAGTGTTTAATTTGGCACTGACGATTCATGGCGGAGAGCATGGCAAAAGGCAGGCAGGCATAGAACTGGAGCAGTAGTTGACAGTCTACAACATGATTCACAGGCACGCAGAAGTTAGAGAGCTAACCGGAAGTTAGAGAAGTGGCTGGGCTTTCGAAACCTCAAAGTCAATCTCCTTAGATACATCAACTGCAACAAGTTCACTCCTAATCCTTACCAAACAATTCTACCAACTGGAGACATCTGAGCTGATAGGAGCCATTTCATTAGAAACATCATGGAACCAGCGAGTGCAGAACTTGTTGTTTAAGCTAGGCTCTAGACCAATTGGGTCCTCAGCACTCATCATCAGGGGTTACAGACAGATACCACAAGCTAAGCTTTGCATACAGGTGCTGGGCATGCAAACTCAGATCCTCCTTCCTTTGCGGCCAGAGCTTTACTTGTTTAGCCACCAACCCAACACCTTTCGGACTTCAACAAATAAATATTACTTTGCCTCCTTTGTATGACCTACACAATAACTATTTGATGAAGAAATATGTGAGAAATCGAATTTCAACCTGTACACAGAACTTTTTAGAAAGATTATTATGTACATAGAGTAACTAGAAACTGTATTTAGTAATTTTCTGAAAATAATAGTATTCTCCTAAATTGAATGCTTATTTATCAACATATGATGTATAAATATATTGTGTGTATATATCATATATATTTATATGTTCATGTATGTCAATTACTTATACAAAAAATATCACTAAACTACTTCAAATATTTTTATATAAACAAAATCTCTATGAAGTTTACTTTTTGCCTTTTGAGGAAAATATCGCAATAGATCCCAAATTCAGTGTTCTTGCATTATATTTTTAACCATATCATGAAAAAAAAACAAGTATGTTTTCCTTTTCATCTCTTGAAGAAAGTACAGGAAGGAAATCCAGAATAAATACAGTCCTTGGGAAGTAGAAGCAGGATGGGTGGGAGTTTGAGGTAATCTTTGGCTGTATATTATTTTCTGAGGCCAGCTTGGTTTATGAATGTAAAGATACACATAACTTTCAAATTTTGTCATGTAAACATATGATATCTTGGCAAGAAATAATTTCCTAATTTTTGTAGTTTTGGTTTTCATTATTATCAATTCAAATTTAAGGAAATTAAACTAGTGAATCCACAATGCTAGTCATTATTATAATTCCTATTTTCCAAGAAAATTATTATAATACTTTTAATCATTTTGTGGTACTGTTACATATTTAGATATATATATATGCACACACACACATCAGAATAAAACCTGATGCACTTTCCTTGTAAGTAGGGACTGTATCTTAAGTGTTACTAAAATATATACTCACTTGTTCCAGGTCAGATATTGTTCTCATATATCTTCTTCACCCGCATCCCTAGGCTGGGTGTTGCTTCTGCTTCCCAATAAATAGGCTACTATAATCCCTTGCTGGGGGACCAGAATTTTGCTGCTTCATCCCCATGGCATAGACATCCCTGTGGATACTGGTCGTTGCCCTAAATGGTTTGTATCTTTTAGGGGCAGAACATGGCACTGTTTTCATCCATGCCTGGGTTTGGCCGTAGGTGTGTCTTACTGTGGAACTTGAAACCAGGTAGTGTGTTCTCTGATTTACTGCCATCGCAGGGTTCTATGCACCTCAAGGTATACCATGACCCCACAAAAGAAAAAAAAATGTGAATATATTATGTTGCTTAAGTTTTTGTCAAGTTGACACAAAGTATAGCGATCTGAGAAGAGGGAAACTCAATTGAGAACAAGAGATTGGCCTGTAGGAAAGACTGTTCGACGTTTTCTTGATTAATGGTTGCTATGGAAGGATAGCACTCTTTTGGGTGCTCTCTCTAGGCAGCTGCTGTTGTGGCTATAAACATGCTTTTGTTCTGATCCCAGGTGTGGGTTGTGATACTGATTCAGATGGTCCACAGCAGCAGGCAATTTGCCTCATGCAGGCTCTGAAAGGAGTTCTTTGCTAGCTGCAGGTGGTTTAAATCTGAGGACTCTTGAGAGAGAATAAATGCCAGGGCCCCGACAGTGTGGGAGCTCCAAGAAAGAACAAGGCAGCTCCTGCTTTCCCCTTGCTGCTGGTTGTTGCTGTGAGACAAGAAGTTGGAGATGCCCTGAAATTAGGATTGGGCTAGCTCTAAGGAACCGGACTACTCTAACCAGCAGGAAACAACTAAGAGAAGTGTGCCTGCCTCTCCCACTAACTAGTTCTCTCTTTTACCTGGTGTTGGGGTGATGGAAAAGACTGAGGTGGTGTATGGAGAAAAAGATAAAAGAAATGTAAATAAAAGAGTATTGAAAAAAAAAGTACGCCATGAAGCTGCTGCTGGGGTGTACAGGAAATCAGATCGAGCACTCGACGGCGAACAATCCAGGAAGTAATGTTGCTTCAGTTTCTGCCCCTAGATTCATACCTTGAGTCCCTGCCTTGACTTTCTTCAAGATGACTTCAAGTATGAACTGAAATAAAAACTTTCCTTCCCCCAATTTGTTTTCCTTTCATAATCTTCTAGTCTTTACAACAGCAAGAGAAATCAGACTAATTGTATAAAAATTTCAAAAAAGTAATTAAACTATTAAAATAATTTTAATAATACTAAATTAAACTAGAGAACAAAATGATTTTCCTAACATCGCACCTAAAGGTAAATATCCTCACTGCTTGGGTTCCTTGACCTTTTAGCTTTAGAAAACTTTGAACTGTACACTTCCTAAACGCATCTCTTCCATGGTCTCGCAAGGATGCTTCTTGCCACCAGTTTTCCTATGGGTTCTGCTGAATACCTTGTAGGAAAAAAAGAAAAAACTGCTACACACGCTATGTATGTATACACACAGTGCAAACTTCATTCCTGTCATTCTAACAACTTCAGCCATCTCCACTCTCAGACTTCAGTAATCAGATGTAGAAAGGGTTGGTTGTCTTGAGCCCTGCCTCTCCTTTTGCTATTATTTGAATCTCTACACAACCAAATTTCTTACTTTTGTGTGTATATGTGTATACATGTGTGCAAGTGCATATGAAATGTTCAAGTTTTGTTCTCATTCTTAGACTATCTGCTTTGCTCATTGGGACATAATCTTCATTGGTCTTAAGCTGGTCAGGCAGGGTAAACAAGCTAGCCAGTGAGCCCCATGGATCGGATCTACCCGTCTCTTCTTCGCCATAAGTAGAATTACAATGTAATTCTCTGTGCCCAGATTTTTACACAGGTTTTGGGGATTGAATGTAGCCCTCGTTGTGTCACCTGAGTACTTTACCAGCTGAGCTATTATCACAGCTCTATAATAGCAATTTCCTTGTCACATTATGTGTGTCCTAATTCATTTCATTCTTTATCCATTTCATAGAACAGCAAGTAAAATATTTATATAAGGTATATACAGATGAGCAGTCAATATTTTTCCTTTAGCAAATCTACACCTTTTTACATATCTATCCCACCAACACAGTACTTTTCATTTTCATCACTAATACACCACATATAACTGAATAATTAACATAAAGTGACATCTATGTTGTTTTTATAGCAGTCATTGTTCTTTTGGTAATTTGGGGAATGAACCCCTTGTTCTCATAAAATTTAGGCAAGAACTTTCTTAGTAAACCACATGTACTTCCCCACAATGTGCTCTTGCTGCTATACAAATCTTTGATGTGTACCATGGGCCAAGTAACCATAGTCTCTTTATAAATTACTTGTCAAATGCTATACTCATAGCCTCTGTTCCCCATCTACTATCTAGCTGTGTTGATCACACACTAAAATATTTTGGGTGGTTTTCTTGTTCCTTAAAATTAAAAGGAGGGGACAAGGGAGGGGCTATAGGTGGGATTAAAAATGAATAAATTATAATAAATAAAAAATAAATTAAAAAATTAAAAAGAATGGTTTTCATTGCCTTTAACTTTTTGTTTAGAAAAAATGTTTCCTCTAAGATTTGTTTTAACTAAAATGCCAAAAAACGTTAGATTGTTCAGTTAGAGAGATAACTCAGTAATGTAAAAATAACTATTCAATAGTAATACATAATCTAATATCATGGTTTGTTAAAAGAGAATGAGGTTTATTATATTAGAATACATAGAAAATATTTAAGTCTATGATTTAAGACAGTGGCAGAGAGGGAAATCCTGGGAAAGAGAGAAAGAAGAAACATCTTTTTTATTTTTAATTGTCATAAAATATTTTAGAATTTGTATATCAAAGAACCACTGTTTCCAGCCTGAGGTGTAAAATTTATTTGTTAGAATAACTTAAATCAGTTTTAAGGGAAAGATAGTAAACATACTTTCTCACACAGCCTCTTAGCAGAAACAGCAATACATTATTTTCCTCAGAAAATTATTCTCAACTCAGCAAACATGGCCTGTATAATGTGTGATATTAAATATGTATTGATTCAAAATGTGAATCTCCTCTGAAAATAACATTGTAAAGAAATAGAACAACAGTAGATCTAAAACAGCACCACCACAAGCACTAAATAATAGTTATAAGGTATTTTCATTTGCTAAAATTAGTTGAAAGTTCCATCATTGACTAGAAAGTGGGTGTATCTGATTATTGCCATAATGAGCATAAGAAAGCAGAAATGAAAGGCAAAAAGCACCTGGTTTCTTTGTTTTGTGGGCCCTACTTTTTATTATTATTATCATTTATTAAAATTTGTTCAATTTGTATACTGGCTGTGTCTCCTCCCAATCCCACTCTCCCTCCCTCTTCTCCCCCCTTTGCCCCACCCTACCCTAGTCCACTGATAGGGGACGTCTTTCTCCGCTTCTGTCTGACCCTAGCCTATCAGGTCTCACCAGGACTGGTTGCACTGTCTTCCTCTGTATCCTACCACAGTTAGCCTCTGAAAGACTCTGCTAACAGAGGTTTGGAAGCAGAGGCTGAGACTCATAGCCAAACTTTGGGCAGAGTGCAAGTAATCTTATGAAAGAAGGGGAAGATAGAATGACCTGGAAATGACTGGAGCTCCAAAAGGAGACCAACAGAGGTAATAACACTGAGCCATCAGGGCCTTGCAGAGACTGATACCCCAACCAAAGATAATGCATGGAGAGGACCTAAAACCCCTGTTCAGGCTCAGATGTAGCCCATAGCCTCAGTTTCCAAGTAGGTTCCCTGGTGAGGGGAGCAGGAGCTTTCTCTGGCATAAACTCTGACAGGCTCTCTGATCACCTCTCCCTGGGGGGTCCTACTTTTTAATTGAGGGATAAAGTCATAAAAATTTGTGTGTGTGCTCGCGCGTGCATGTGTGTGTGTTTGCATGCATGTGTGTAGACAGAGAAACAAGGGGTAAAAAGCAGAAGAGAAGAAAAAAGAAAGTATCGGTAGTGTGGAGGTAAGAAGGGTACTCCAATGACTGAATATGATCTGCATATGTGATATACATGACAGAAACTGTCTCTATGAAACCGAAACTATGCACAATGGATAAAATTACTTCAAGGCTATTTCTCAAATTTTCTTTCAAAAATAGAAATGCTAGACATTTGTCCCTACAGAAAAATATTAGGAACTTAGATACTCTGTTAACTATTTGTTTGAAATCAAATATAAAATTTTGTGTAGTGTGTCCTTCCTAATACCTTGACCTTAAGCCATTTTTATACATTTCAGAAACCATCTGTTCTTAAACAGTAGGTTAATTTTAGTCTAACATTTGCAAAAGAAATATTAAAACAATAATCCTTAGTTTATAAAACTTTTAAATGTAGAAACAGGTAGTATATGATATTCTCCAACATTTGCCTTTTTTATTATTTTTCTATTTTAAATAATTCTTGGCTGATCAAAAGAGAAGAAATGAAAATGCAGGGAAGATATTAAATTACAGGGGACTAAGGTGCATGACCTACCATAAGAATCCACAAGGGAATGCATGATATGGATAGATGAAATTCTCAGAATTAGATTTTTTTTTATTCTCCAAGCTGTGACCAAGCAGCATCTAAAGGGAGGAAGGATTTATATTGTCTCACTTGGTGAGGGCATTATTTCCCAGCAGACATTCTCGTCTTGTGTCTCTTACAATCTTCCTCCCTTTCTGTAATTTTCCCCAAGGCTTATGTGTAGATGTTTCAAGTGGGGCTAAGTACTCTTCAGACCTTATTCTCTGCTTTGAGCAATTGTGAATCTCTGTATCAGTATATGTCTACTGCAAAGAGAAGCCTCTTCAATGAGGCGTGAGAACTACAATTATTTATGGTATAAGGATAAGTGTTTAGAAATGGAGTTAGAAATTATATAGTAGAAAAATATATATATATATATTAGAAATGTGTATGAATGTTCCTGTGTGTGTTTGTGTTTATGGTGTATGAAAATGGCAGTAGTAGGTTTTGACTCTAGATTCTATGACTTTTCCAGCCGTGGGTAGTTGGCTAGATTTACCTTACCAGAAACCAATTTCCTCCTATTTTATAGACTTAATCCAATTATAAAGCTATTGGTTACACTCATATTACAAGTGCCATCATTTTTATTAGGTTCCTTACTTGCTTATTTGTGAGTAAAAATATTTGAGTGTTACATCTATAATTTCCATTTTCCACTAGTCCCATAACTTTAGTCTATTGTGTAGATTTAACACGTGAGAGATTCAGCACATAGGGCACCAAAATGTGTCCATTTCAATGGATTGATAATAAACTCTGATACATCAATAATATGTTAGTGCTACATTACCAACAGAAACCAAATCTCTTCTGCTTGGTGTCATTTAGCCAACAGAGAGGACAGACTTAATTTCTTTATTTCACTCTCTCTGTGTATTTTGTCATTCATGTCTATCTGGTGTATGAGTCTTAATCAGTGCTGCCTGAATCCTGCATGGGGAATCTCTGACCAATGCCTAAGTCTATATATCTGTGTGTATCTATCCCTATCAAAGAGTTTTATCCTTATTAAATTCAACATCACAGAAAGCATCACATGAGGAAGTAGTGATAGATACTCTACAGAAATCTTTCACAGTTTTACAAGGAATGAAGTAACTGGCTCCAACTGGTGCTAACTGACCCACATAACAATATTATGAACACCATTTTATACCAAGCAATATGTATACACTTTGTCCAACAAACATGCCTTACTCTTAAGTCAGGAACCTGGAAGAGTGAATAATCCTTACAATATATTTACAGCTATGCATCAGCTTAGGATATAAAAGCTGATTACATGGAAAAGCCAAAGTAAGTGTGGTTGTTACATTATTGTCTTAAATGCGGTTGAACAAATGGAACTAGCACACAGTAGGTTTTGAATCTATTTTTTTTCTTTTTTTAAATTTTTTTTTCCATTTCTTCAAGACAGGGTTTCTCTGCATGGCCTTGGCTGTCCTGCACTCAATTTGTAGACCAGGATAGACTCAAGCTCACAAAGATATGCCTGCCTCTGTTTCCCTAAGAGCTGAGACTAAAGGCATACACCACCATGCCCTGCTAGCAGTCCTAAATCTTAAGTAACCTCAGGATGGATTATTAGCTCTGGCTGTGAGGTTCAGCAAAAGTTCTCTTCTCTTAGTGTGTAAATATCTGTTTACCATAATGCATTGCCATTTTTCTTTTTTAGCTATAAAATTATAATGATTTTATTTACTCATATGTTAAAAATATAAATGTTTAATAAGCATAATATACAATAAACATAAGTAATATTAACAAAAAATTGTAAATTGTTTTTATATTAAATCTTTTTAAATAATGTGCATATTTTGCTACTACATGTGTTTTTCTTTATTATTATTATTTTTATTAATCATTTATTATAATTGATTCAATTTCTATTTAGGCTGTGGCCCCCTCCCACCCACATCTCCTCCCAATCCCACCCTCCCTCCCTCTTCTCCTCCTATGCCTCTCCCCTACTACATTGATAGAGGAGGTCCTCCTCCCATTCTATCTGACCCTAGCCTATCAGGTCTCATCAGGGCTGTTGCATTGTCTTCCTCTGTAGCCTGGCAAGCTGCACCCACCAGGGGGAGGATCCAACATTTTGCTGCATCCAAGAAACAGACCTCTGCAACAAAGACAGACTCTACTTTAGAGTAAAGGGCAGGAAAAAAGTTTTTTCAAGCAAATGACCCAGAAAACAATCTGGAGTAGCCATGGTGTATGTATTTTTAACATAAAAATATATTTTATTATAGAGGTACTCTATTGTAGATATGGGTTAACTCAGTAAAATGTCACACTTTCATATGTCAACTCACGCTGTTTTTAATAAGTCACTAAGTTTAGAATATTATAAATTATGCTCTTCCATAGGAATTAAATTGATTTGTAAATTTTGCTCTATTTAGTATTCCTTAAGTTGTCTAATAAAATTAAAGAAATATCAGCAGTGGATCTAGACAGATGCTGGGACATGCAGCCAAGCATGGGGCAGAGCTCTATGGGTCCTAAAGAAGCACTGGGCAAAAAAATGGAAGGACCTGGAGAGGACAGGAACCTCATAAGAAGACCAACAGAGACAACTGACCAGTCCCATGGGGACATTCAGAGACATCAGCTAAGGAGCATGCGTAATCTGGACCTAGGCCCCCTGCACACAAGTAGCCAATGGGTGGCTTGGTCTGCATATGGGAGGGTCTGGCAAGTGGAAGGGGGTGCTGTTTCTAACATGGACTCTATTGCCTGCTTTTGGATCACTTCCCCATATCAGGGTCACCTTGCCTGGCCTCAGGGGATGAAGATATGCTTCGTTGTACTGTGACTTTGATGTACTGAAGAGAGTTGATATGGGGAGGGAGAGGGAGGTTCCCCTTCTCTAGAGGGAGAGAAAATATATAAACTGAAATAAAAAATAAATATATTTTTGTTTCAAATGAATTTCAAATTCAATTATAGACCAATGACAATATTTGATTAGAATAA
>REGO01000753.1:157112-168999 GCA_010120015.1 Rhombomys opimus
TATGTAAATATGTCTCGGGGCATTGTTTCCATAATAAATCTAGTAACAATGACAAAACATCATCCTCAGAACCCTGTACCTCTCAACAACAACAATTATCTAACTTACATCTTTGTGTCTCAAAATCTCAGAAGATATTTATGTACTTTAAGCCCTCTTTTTTTAATTGCAAGTGTAGTTGTTTCTAAAAAGTATTTAATTGACATTAAATGTGAAGCTGTCTATCAATCAGTTCTCCAAAGCAGAATGTAGTAATGGTAAGTATTCATTGTTAAGTGTCACATCCAATTCACTGAAATGTTTTTGTGAATGGAAATGAAAAAAATAAGAGAAAAACTTCCATAAAAGCTACTACTGAAGCAGAGACCTTATATCTAATTCATGGACCCTTTCCAATTCATTTGGGCTGAAGAAAATGTCCCTTATGTATACTGAAATAATATAATGTCAGTGTAAACATGAGAGAAATGTGATCATCTGTATTTACAATTCATGAGATCATAGAGACAATATCCACTTAAATGACTTCTCAAATGTTTGTGACAACCCAATATTACACAAGCAGCTTTGAAGAAAGTTTCTGATTAGAAATAATTGGTTCCTGAGAATAGTAAGAATAGCATGAATCAGAGATCACTGCACCAGTAAATTCCCAGAAAGAAAATTAAATGCAACCAAGTATCTGCCCACACAATTTACTACCCACCAATCTATAGAAGAAAGTTTCTTTCATGTAGTCCTGTAGAGTTGACCGGCTGTAGCTTACTTTTCTACACTGAGTCAGGCTTAGTCTTGAAAGTACAGAATCTGACACTTTTTTAATCCTTATAATAACAACATGGGAATATAACCTCAAAATACACAAAGTCTAAGTGAATGTGTGTGTGTGTGTGTGTGTGCCTTCTTATATGTATAAATATCTTCTTGTATCTGTTTAATTGTCTGCTCTCTTTTCCAAAATACCTATTTTTTACTTATCATTTTCCGCAACATTTTTGCTACATTTTTTTGATCTAATTGTTTTGATCATGAAAAAAAAGAAGAAAAAGAAAAGCCAATGTGATACCATTTTAGGTATTACAACTCAGCTCCTAAGGAAACTTAAGTCAGGGAATTTACTCTTTTTAGCTAATGACAAACATGAAAGCATTGGCCTGGAACTGGAAGCCAGTTAAGGGTGGCTACAGCAGAGTGAGGGGTTCTCCCCAAAGGATGAAAGAAGGCAGCACAGGGGAAGGAACGTGATTCTGCAAACTCCTCATGCCCCTCAGGATGTCCCAGCTCTGCAGGAACACAGGCTGAGGCTCTGTCACTCACTAAAGGCTAGCCTGATTAGAAGTCACACATCAGCAGCTGTGATCTTTAGTCAAAATGTCTCCCTTGAATAAAATCTGACAGTAGCTTTCTGCACAGTCTTTTCAAATGTGCTGTCAGTGCTAAGGTATTCTGAAGCCAAATCACATTCATTTTAGATTTCTTTGTGAGCAGTGCAACCCGGATTAGAGTAAAGGCATACCATATCTCTTATGAATAAGTGGCTGAGAGGCATATTGGGAAAACCCAAAAGCATTTCATTCTTTCATTCATTCATTCATTCGTTCCTTCCTTCATTCATTCACACTTGCTCTGTCTTTGTCTTTTACTTTGTCTAAAAGCATTTTCATTCATTCATTCATTCATTCATTCATTCACTCTTGTTCTGTCTTTGTCTTTCTCTTTGTTTCTCTCTCCTATCTTCCTCCCTCCTTCTTCTGATGTTTGATAATATTATTAACTTGATAAGCAATTTGCAACAACTATGTACCTAGGAAGAAGAAAGTCTAGAAATTTTCTTTCCAAGGCATGAAGGACAGAAAAAGAGCAAGAGGTATTCAAGAAAGAGAGGGAAAGAGAAGAGAGATTAAAATTTTTAATACTGATATATGATTCAGAAAAATAAATCAATAAAACTAATAGTCAAGTAGGATCTTAGACTAAGTTTGATTGATCGTTCTGGGAAGGTTGAATGATTTCATCCACAGGGCCTCAAGAGTTTTTTTTCATTTTACGCTTTTCTTTCTTTTTGTTCCTATCAATTCTCAATGAAAAGCACTCCTGTGCTGAAATGTGAAGTTTCATCTAATATCTCTATATTTTATAAGGTATGTTTTGTAGAGGAATTAATTCAGAACATGGCTGTTCTGGCAAGAGATCATATCCAAAGATCTTCTAGATCTGTGTTATCCAGCAGGAATACAAGCAAGACTTTCTTTAATCTGAGAAGCAGAGACAAACAGATCTGAGTTCAAAGCCAGCCTGATAGAAAGCAATTTTCAGGTAAAGAAAAGGTTAGATCCAGGTGTGGTGGTACAAGCTTTTAATCCCAAACAACGAAGGTAAAGTTAGTTTGTAGAAAGAAAAATCTATGTTCATAAGTGATGGCAAACTCAGTAGCAGAAAAAGTGATGAATCAGAGAAAATAACAGGCAAACTCTCACAAGAAGAGAGAGGAAAGGACTAAAAGCTACTAGAAGTAGGCCTAAGTTAGCAGTTGGAAGCAGTAAGCCTCTGAAAAAAAATAAAAGTTTCTTTTACAGTGTTTTTGTCATTATAAAATCTGTAATATTCCTTCAAATATTGTTTTTTTCTTTTTTTGTTTTTTTTTGTTTGTTTGTTTGTTTTTGTGGCTGGAAAGACAGCCGTGGGTGCTGGGAACCGAACTCTTATATTTATGGTTGTGAGTCTAGCCTTTAACGGCTGAGCCATCTCTCCAGCCCTCAAATATTGTTTATAAAGTCTTGAAAAGAAATTAATACCATGTGAATAGAATTTAGTCCTAAGTAAAATTTCAGATTTAAAAAATCCTTTCAAAATGTCTGGTTCTGTTGCTCTCCTTGTGGGGTTCCTGTCCTCTCCAGATCTTACTATTTCCCACTTCTTACATAAGATTCCAACAGTTGGCCATAAGTCTCAGCGTCTGCTTTGATAGTCTGCAGGGCAGAGCCTTTCAGAGGCCCTCTGTGGCAGGTTCCTAGTTTGTTTCCTGTTTTCTTCTTCTGATGTCCTTCCTCTTTGCCTTTCAGGATGGGGATTGAGCATTTTAGTCAGGGTCCTCTCTCTTGATTAGTTTGAACACAGGGATCTTCCCAGAGACTCATACTCCAACCAAGTACCATGCATGGGGATAACCTAGAACCCCTGCACAGATGTAGCCCCTGGAAGTTTACTGTCCAAGTGGGTTACATAGTAATGGGAACAGGGACTGCCTCTGACATAATCTGATTGGCCTGCTCTTTGATCACCTCCCTCTGAGGGGAGATCAGCCTTACCAGGCCACAGAAGATGACAATGCAGCCACTCCTAATGAGATTTGATAGACTAAGATTGGAAGGAAGGAGAGGAGGACCTCCTCTATCAGTGGACTTGGGAAGGGACATACGTGAAGAAGGGAGAGGGAGGGTGGGATTGGGAAGGGAGGGGCTTATGGGGGGATACAAAGTGAATAAAGTGTAATTAATAAAAAATAAATAAAATCCTTTCAAAATTGTAAGGTGCAAAACTGAAAAAGGATATTGACAGTGATAATATTTGGACATTTCTATTTCCAATATTATCTTTTCAATTAAAGATATGTTAAGCCTTGCTATTTAAAATGGTGGACTACATAGATATCCTTGAGAAAATATTAATTACTAATATGTGTATGAAATACAATGAATACTTTAATTTCCATGATAACTTTTTTTTTATATACAGGATTTCTCTGGCTAGCCTTGGCTGTCCTTAACTGGCTTTGTAGACCAGGGTAGCCTTGAACTCACAGAAATCTGCCTCCCTCTGCCTCCCCTGTGGAGGAATGTGCCACCTTACCCAGGTCCTTTTATTTTATTTTCTTCATTAATTTATTTATTAATCACTTTGCAGCCTGATCACAAACCTCTCCCTCCTCTCCTCCCAATCCCATTCTCACTTCCCCCTTCCTTCACTCCCCCTCCCCTTCTCCTCAGAGAATGGTACAAACCCAACCAACAAGTCATCGTAAGACTTAAGCACTTGCTTTATCACTGAAGCCCAGCTATGGAAAAGGGAATCCAAAGGCAGACAACAGAGTCAGAGACAGACCCTGCCCTAATTGTTAGGAGACCCATATGAAGACCAAGCTCACATCTGCTACACATGTGTAGGGTGCTTGGGTCCAGCCTTTGCATGCTGTTTAACTGGTGGCTCAGTCTGTGTGAGTCCCCATGGGCATAGGTTAGTTTCCTCTCTAGGTCTTTTCCTGGTGGCCTTGACCTCTTGACCCCCTCCTGTTCCATCAATCCTTTCTCCCACTCTTCCCCAGCACACCCAGAACTCTGCTTATTATTTGGTATGGGTCTCTGCATCACTTTTCATCAGCTGCTGGGTGAAGCCTGTTAGAAAACAGTTACACTAAGCTCCTGTCTTCAAGTAGAACAGAGCATCATTAATAGTGTCAGGGGTTGGCTCTCTACCACGAGGTGAGTCTTAAGTCGGGCCAGTCATTGCTTGACTATTCCCTCACTCTCTGCTCTAACTTTATCCCTATACTTCCTGTAGGCAAGACATATTGGGGGTTATAGATTTTATGGGTGGGTCCTCCTAACTCCATTGAAAGTCTTGCCTGACTACAGGGGGTTCTCACTTGAGGCTCCACATCTCCTGCTGCTAGGAGTCTCAGCTAAGGTCACACCCATAGACTTCTGGGAGCCTTTCATGTCCCAGAGATCCCCCCTACTCATTTCCGTTTTCTATCCCAGCCCCCTCTCTCCCTACCCCTGATATCCCCATACTTGATCCCCACTCTCTTTCCCCTCCCAACATCCTCTATCCTTCTACACCCCCAGTTCCATCCCTCCATCCACCTCAAATGTATATTTTATTTACAATTCTGAGAGCGAATCGAGCATCCTCCCTCGGGCCCTCCTTGTTACTTAGCTTCTTTGGGTCTGTGAATTTACGACTGATATCCAGTTATCAGTGAATACATACCATGTGTGTCCTTCTGGGTCTCGGTTATCTCATTCAGGATGATCTTTTCTAGTTCCATCCATTTTCCTGCAAATGGCATGACTTCCTTGTTTTTAATACCTGAGTAGTATTCTATTGTGTACGTGTACCACATTTTCTTTATCCATTCTTCAGTTGAGGAACATCTAGATTGTTTCCAGTTTGTAGGTATTTTAATGAATAAAGCTGCTATGAACATATTTGAAGTGTCCTTCTGGTATGGTGGAGAAACTTTTATGTTCTTTATATTTGCTTCTAAATGTAAAAAACTAATTAATAAACAATAAACAAAAGATCAGTGGAAAATGAAATCACAAATTTTTAGTGAAGGAATTTTTAAGGGAGAGTGATAAAAACTTGCAAATTCAATCAAATTATGATATAAGAATGGAGAAACCAATAAAAATTTAATCTTCTAAAATATTATACTTGATTTTATTAGTATTTTTACTGAATTAAAATACCTTAATTTAGGTACAGTATAATGAAGATGCTTATTTAGTTCACAATTTCATAAGTTAAATTCCAAGACTCAATGGCTGGCTCTTTAACCTACCCCCTGCCTCACCTTAGAGAGAGGAGCAGCCCTGCTAGGCCACAGAGGAGGACTTTGGGCCAGTCTTGAAGATACCTGATAAGCTAGGGTCAGATGAAAGGAGAGGAGGTCCTCCCCTATCAGTGGACTTGGAAAGGGGTAGGGAGAAGATGAGGAAGGGAGGGTGGCAGGATACAGCTGGGATACAAAGTTAATAAACTGTAACAATATTTAAAAAATAAAAATTTAATAAAAAAAAACTTCCAAGATCAGGAAAACTCATCTATTTGAACTCTCTAATAACATCATTGAGAGAGGTAGTAAATGGCAAGACAGGAAGCCAGAAACTAAGAAGGACATTTTTCATAACACCCTATCTTGTAGGTACTAAGGATCTGTAATAAGTACCTGGTGTCCTTCTGAGGACAGCACTTCCAGTGACTTGTACTGTCCACTCCAGCGAGGCTCCAGCTGAAGTTTTTTTCTACCCTTTATAGTCCTACAGTTAATATCAAGCTTTTAGCCCAGGAGACCTTAGAGACATACAAATCAGAGTGCATATAGACTCATGTATTTAGAGAAAATGATTTCTAACACCACTGAGAATCATTTGAGAGGAATGAGAAAGGGGAAATATGTCTTTAAATGTTGTAAAGATAAACCTGAGCGGTAATGTACACTGTACATCCAAACTAGGAAAGATGATGTCTATGTTCTCAGTGACCTTAACAACACTGCATCATTTTTTCCTCCATATGTTTTGAGACTTATAATATTAAAATAAGGCTGAAGAACTTCACAAAAAACTATAACACCCATGAGTTTTCTCACCTAGGCTATATGAGCATCAAATGTTACAAAAGATGAGATTGTTTTGTGAGGCAGCCTGAAGGTAAAACGCCACAGATGCAGTTTTTATGGTAAGTACTCTGGTTAGGGTCAGCCATTCACATTAAAACATGCTCCTTCCTATGGCAGAGAAACACTTAAAGAAATGCTGAACATCCTTAGACATCAAGGAAATGCAAATCAAAACGACCCTGAGAATTTACCTTACACCCATCAGAATGTCTAAGATCAAAAAATCAAGTGACAATACATGCTGGAGAGGATGTGGAGAAAGAGGAATCCTCCTCCATTGCTGGTGGGAATGTAAACTTGTACAACCACTTTGAAAATATATCTGGCACTTTCTCAGAAAATTAGGAATAGTGCTTCCTCAAGATCCAGCTATACCACTCCTAGGCATATATCCAAAATATGCTCAAGTACACAACAAGGACATTTGTTCAACCATGTTCATAGCAGCTTTATTCTTAATAGCCAGAACCTGGAAACAACCCAGATATCCCTTAACTGAAGAATGGATACAGAAATTGTGGTACATTTACACAGTGGAATACTACTCAGCAATGAAAAACATGAAAATAATGATATTTGCAGGCAAATGGTGGGATCTAGAAAAGATCATCCTGAGTGAGGTATCCCACAAACAGAAACACACACACTGTATTAACTCATTTCTAAGTGAATACTAGACATATAATTTAGGATAAACCTACAAAAATCTGAACACCTAAAGAAGGCTAGCTAGAAGGAGGACGCTGGCTAAGATGATGAATCCTCACTCATAAAGGCAAACAGGAAGGACTTTGGAAGAAGGAGAAAACAGTAAACAGGACAGGAGCCTTCCATGAAGGGCCTCTGAAAGACTCAAACCAACAGTGTATAAAGGCAGATAATGAGACTCATAAACAAACTTTGGGCAGAGTGCAGGGAATCTTAGGAAAGAAAGGAGAGATAGTAAGACCTGGAGGGGACAGGAGCTCCACAAGAAGAGCAACAGAATTAAAATATCTGGGCACAGGGGTCTTTTTCTGAGAATGATACTCCAAACAAAGACCATTCATAGATATAACCTAGAACCTCTGGCAACTCAATATTGAAGTGGGTACCCTAGTAAGGGGAACAGGGACTGTCTCTGACATTAACTCAGTGATTGGCTCTTTGACTGCCTCTCATCGATGGGGGAGCAGCCTTGCCAGGCCACAGAGTAGAACAATGCAGCCAGTCCCGATGGGACCAGATAAGCTAGGGTCAAATTAAAGGGGAGGAGGACCTCCCCTATCTGTGGACTTGGAGAGGGGCATAGGAGGTGATGTGGGAGGGAGGGTGGTATTGGGAGGGGAGGAGGGAGGAGGCTACAGCTGGGACAAAGTGAATAAACTGTAATTAATATAAAAAATAAAAATTAAAAAAATAAAAAAGACATGCTCCTTCTTATAAAAAAAACTAAAAAAAAAAAACTTCTGTAAGAAAAACTAATAAACTAATTGCTTCACCATGCCATATTTCTCAGAATTATTTGGTCTGCAGCCAGAGCTCAATCTGCTGTAAATAGATGTGTGTGCACATCCTGCCAGGGAATGCCACAAAACAGTGGATTTCACAATGTGGCAACAAACTTACTCAGTGCTATGCACAAAACCTTTTTCTTCCATAACAGTCAAGCTTGTTGATGTCAAGCAACATCCAAGTCCCTTCCATCATGACAATTTCTGTTCCAGAAATTATATATCCCTTTGATGAATAAATTACTCTGCCACGCAGCATATTAAAGCAAATCCAGAGATCGACAGAGACCATGGAACACTGAGCTGTAAAAGGAATATCTCTATCCAGTCCCTCCCCTCAGAAGCCCAAGAAAAGGAGATGGAAAGAGTGTAAGAGCCAGAGGGGATGGAGGTCACTAGAAGGGCAAGTCCCTCTAAATCAACTCAGCAGGTTTCATATGAACTCAAAGAGAGTAGAGCAGCAAGCACAGAGTCTGGGCAAATCTGCACCAGGTCCTCTGCATCTATATTATAGCTTTTGGTTCAGTGTTTTTATGGGACTCCTGAGTGTGTAGATGAGAGTCTCTGATTCTAGTGCCTTCTATTGGGCTCTGTTCCTTTTCTTGGTTTGCCTTGACCAGTTTTCATTTGATGAAATTTGCTCAAACTTACTATACTTCATTTCATGTTTTGGTGTTATCTCTTAGAAGTCTATTCTTTTCTAAAGAGAGACAGAAGTAAAGTGTACCTGTATGTTTCAGGAAGTGCAGAAGAATTTGGAGGAATAGAGTGGGGAGAAACTGTAATCAGGATATATTGTTTAATAAAAAAATCCATCATGAAGAAAAGGGAATATGATAATAACAAAAACAAATTTAGAAGTTATTTTTTTTGCATCTAATGTAAGCATGATGTGGAAAATCAAATCAGAAGAATGACCGTATTTTAAAAGTATAGTCTTCATGTCAAATGTTTCTTTAAGTGAAAAAGTTTATATACATGCACATTCTTGTTTGTACACACAGGTGTGTGATATACATATAATAGATTTAGTAATTTAAAATAAATTTAATCTCATTTGAGAGGCTAAAAAAATAAAGAAAATGGGGTCTTTGGTTGTAGTTATGGCTAAGCACTTAGGAACACTGGCTGTTCTTCTGGCGAAATTGTTTTCAATTCATATCACCCACATGGGGGCTCACTAGTATCTATATATATATATAAAATAAAAAGAAAAAAGAAAGACATGCTCCTTCCTCTCAGAAAAGTCCAGTCCCAGATGACGTGAAGTTTTCTTCGAGCCTCACTGGGTGCCTGGAATGTACGTGGTATACATACAGGGAAAACACCCACCTACATAAAGTAAATGAAGGAATAAATATTTTCACAATGTAAATATAAATGTGCAAAGATGCACTACAATGTTAGTGGCAATTACTTTATGGGATTTTTTTAAAAGACAATAAGGTATGCACTATTACTACTGTGAAATAAAAATTTTAAAATAGTTTGTGTTATTTTCGTGAACTTGACTTCAAAGTGTGTACAGCTGAGATCAGGACCCATTTTTGTCTGTCCTCAGAATAAACTCTTTTCCAGTTATAATAATGTAATAACCCCACATAATTAAATACCTAGATAACATACCATTTCCTTAGTGAGTAATGGCAAGTCAATAGCTGGAAAGACTTACATCGCTTTTAAAATGTGTAAAGCAAAGAGTCTTAGAAACAAAAGATATGCAGACACTATCCACACTCAGTGTTTGGACATCTAAAGGAGACTTGTTTGAAAATATGTCCGTAAATCAGTTTTACTTGCTGTCACCTATATGGCCAGCACTGTTCTTGAATTTTAAGAGGAAGAGGCACTTGGCATAGGCCAATCTCAGTAAGAGTCTTATACCCACGAAGCACCTAGACAAAAAGACTAGAGCAAAAAGGCATTAAGGATGGTATATCCAGGTCAAAGATTAAAATTTATGTGAAAAATATGTAAATTATATCACACAAATTTTAGAGAAAAGTATACACAGCATCATTACATCTAAAATTACCTCAAATCTTTAGTTCAATACATAGCTAATGACATAATTTGGAGTTTAGTCAAAGTATAGTAGAAAACAAAATACATTACCACCACAATTGAGAGTACTTTTAAAAGAATTATTCCTTCATCTAGACAATTATCTTCATTGGGAAGGCAATACTTTGGTTCTAGATCTCATGTCACTCATTTTAATGGCTGTCACTTAATTGCTTTAGGAAGATTTTAAACTGGAAGCAAATATTTGGCAAGGTTTTCACAAAATATATTTATCAAAATGATAATTTTCTATCTCAGCAAAAGGTAGCGCTAAATGTGTGTATTCTTCAATAAATAAATAAATACATACATAAATAAATAAACAAATAATAAAGAGTTTTTACCTGAAAGCAAGCAAAAACCGTTCATTTTTAAATTAAGCTAATTTTTCTCTACACACTGAGTGCATTTGCCTCATGCCTTCTATCAGAGATGCCAATCATCCAGTAGCTTTTCTCTTATCTCCAAACCTCCCAGCGTACAGGCTGCAAATCCTTCTCCGGCTCAAATTCTTTAAAATGGTTTTCTGCAGTCATTGGCAAGAGAACGTGAAGCTGTGAGAATTGCAGAAGGATAGAGAACAGATAAAAGCTATAGAGTACAGGCTAAAAGCTGTAAGCTACAAGATCAAGGGACTTTAGGAATGGGAGTGAAGATCTCAGCCCAGCTTATGTACAGATTTATACAAAACAGAACTATGGGCATTTTTGATGCTTCCTTGCATTATGAAATTCTGACATATTTGTACAGTGTTATAATTTGGATTTTTAGTGTCAATAATACTAAAATGATTGCCTATTCATGTAAGATGAATGTGGAAGTGCTGCTTTGAAATGCAAAGAAAGAACAATGGAGAGCCAAGTTGGAAATGCATCCAATTCAGACACACTCTGAAGATCTTACCTCTAATCCTGATCTTGAGACTCGTTGTTCTTATTTCTTCAAAGATAATTTGAATATTCTAATTAAGCTAAAAACTTTTTTTTAGCTTTGTCAATAAGTCACTTCAAATCCTCTTCATAAGACAGCAGAATAGAGATATGTAAATAGATTGTTAATTAGCTCTGATTTATCTGTTCAGGCTGCTTTATTGGTAATAGATATAAAAATCCATCATTTTGTTTCAAGCCTGGACTAATGGCTCCAAAGGAAGCTTGTAATTAGTGCAGTAGGTGTGAAGGCAATTAACAAAATAAAATTAGAGATAAATGTACTCAGATATTTTCACTAGTTCCTATTAAGATTATCTGGTGATTTTTTTTTTAACCAATTGTGATGATCAGGCTTTAACAAAAGAAGAAAAAAAATTAGATACATTCTTTCCCTCGTGAACAGACATGTGAGACCCTAAGAAAACACATACAGGAGTTCTAAGCATATGATAAAGACAGGTAAATTTTCATGATATTTTCCAACAGTTAAATTATTAGGTATTAGTCTGCTTCACTTCACAATTTCACCAAAGTTGGCATTTGATTTTATTATGTAGCAACTCTGTATTTTCCACAAATCACTTTTTGTTCTAAATGATCTTCATGATATATTTTTAATAACCTCTCAATTACACTTTTCAGGAGAATTCCCGTCATTATACATCATATATTATACATTTCTACTTCACAGTTTCTTAAGTAACAAAATAAATCAAATCTGACTTAAATGTTTCACAAATTCAATTCCCGCAGTTACTTTTATAAATCACAAATATAATAGTTCTAATATTTAAATATGCTTTAAAAACTTTGTTTCTTTAGAAACCATAATGCTACCTTAACTTTAATCATAAATAATAAATTGGGGGTAAACATTCATCTTAAACACTAACAGAAAATATCTGAGCTAATTCAAAAGGCATTGAACAAACCATATTTTACCTACTAGTCTGAGACTATTGAGATTACTCCTTAACATAAAAGGACAAGTTTTA
>REGO01000753.1:178234-188832 GCA_010120015.1 Rhombomys opimus
CAGGTTCTTCATATGTTATTAAAAAGTTTTTGCCCTAATAACTTTCAAGAATTTTTCTGCTGAGACACATTTCACTTAAACTATTTTTATCAAATAAATATACTTATGTGTTCGTTCTCTCACTTAATTTCATCCTTGAGGAAGTAGACAAACAGTATCTGGTGTGAAAACGACCTGCTGAGCAAATAGAAGGGAAGGCTAGTCATACTGAAATCATAGCCAATGTCACCCTCTATTTTATTTTAAATGTCCCTTGCCTCTATTAAAATACTAGATCTTACTATAAAAACTACCTAATTCACAAGATCATACTAGATATTTAATAATAGTTTTCAGTATATGAATATATATATATGTATGTATGTATGTATGTATTTCTAGTCGTGCTGGAATTTTAAAAGAACAAATCCAACAATCTAATGAATCTAAATGCCTTCTTAATATACAAAGTTTGTAAAGTTTATTTGCTTCCTGTCTAGTCAATACTCAATGCTGCTGCTATGTGGAAAATATTAGCTGTGTTTTTTAGAGGCAACTACTTGACACATAGAAAACCTAATTCTGAGAGTAGCGGAGGGGAGCTGGGATGGCTAAGCTTGTTTCTCAACTTGACTACATCTGAAATCACTAAAATCCAAGCAGCTGGGTGCACTTGTTAGGAATTTTCTTGATCAGATCATTTGAGGTCAGAGGATCTACTTTACGTCTACGTAACTGATTTAGATAATACTAAATCTAGGCTATACCTTCTGGTGTACAACAATAGACAAAATAATGTAGACAAGAGAAATTCCAGGAGAGCTCAACCCTCCATAAAGTACAACCAGCAGCTAAGAAAAGCTGCAAGGAGGAGAAATATTCTTCCCCAGGGAAGAGCACATCAATTGGTTATCTAATGCCAGATGGCCAGTCCTGAAAACATACATACATGTAACACCATACAAACTTAACAGGCTGTATTTAGATATTTAGAAATGTATATATTTCTAAATAAATATTATATTCATTTGTGTCTGTTGTATATATGTTTGTCTATAACAGTAATGAAAACGGAGGTAATGAATTTGAAAGAAAGCAAGAAGTGCATGGGAGGGGTTGGAGGAAAGAAAGGTGGAGAAAAATTATGTAATTACAAAATCAAACATAGAAGAATTTCTTAAACAACAAAAAAGGCATGCTTGTTGCCTGCTCACATTCAGTCTGTATTGCTGCTAAGGCATTATTTCACTGGTATTAGAACATACTTCTTTGGAATTCCGATGTACACTTGTAGAACATACGTAGAGAAACACTCAACCTGTGGACTGAACAACTACAAGATTCTTGTCCCTTCTGTCAGGAGGAAGCCTGGGCTAGCTCAACCATAACCTATAAGCCATGCTAATAAATGTCCGATTTATGCTGCTATTTCTGTGTCTCTAGAGAACCCTGACTAACACAATCCCACTGGTTTGACCCTTTTTGAGGGAAGATACTGTGTTATTCCCTGGAAAAAGCATGTTCATTGAATGGACCTACCAGGTCCCATAACAAGAAAGAAAACTGATTGTATCCAACCCAGAAACCGTTAACTACCACTGTCTCCTCAGTTGGGAACAGGGGCCACTGAGTGTCTCCCTTTTCCATGTAAAATTCTGACTGGCTTGATCTTTTGCAGGTCTTGTGATGGCAACACACCGCCGTGGGTTAAGGAGTGTCGCACTCCTGTCATGTCCAGAAGACGATGTTTACATCCAGTTCCCTCTGATGGCTGTCTGATATTATTCCCACCACAGAAAATGAGATAGAGGATTGATACATTCTTTTATGACCAGTTTCAAATCAATGGCTCTGAAATACATACGGTATTATCTGTGTCATATAAAATTAGACAAAAAGGTTGTTGTTTTTTGTTTTTTTTTTAAATCACCACACAGAGACTAGGATTTATTTAATTAACTTAGAGCACAATGCTGGGTAATAATTATTCCATCCTAAATGTCCAAGCCTGCATAGCTTGCTCCCATTCAGATTCCCAAATTAGACTTGCTTTTAGTCATATCTTAAGTCCAGTTCATCTCTCCTGGTGTTTCAAGTCCTCTCCTTTCCCATATCTCTTCCTGACTCCTCCCACTCACTTCTTTCTCCTCCCCTCTGGACCAGGATGTCCCACCCTGTTTTCTCCATTGCTCAGCATTGGCTGGCTGTTTTATTGATAATAAAGAGAACAAATGGTGGCATGTTTACACAAACTTGAGATGGGTGATACTTACAATAAACATCAAAATGCAATGTCCAGATTGAAACCAGATACTAGGGTAGAAAAATCAGCATTTGAGTAAACAAGGGTAAATTGTGTACAATCCACAAGAACATTATACCAGTTACAATATAACAGTTAACAATATAGATGAATATGGTTATCTGTTCCCTATTGGTGGGAAGTTGATCAGGAACCTAAAAAAGTATGCAGTTATGCAGTGTTGAGATGTGGCGAAGCTCTAAGAGGGTTACACACTGACACCCATTCCGCATTCAAGATTTGTCATTGTAAAAATAAATTTAGCAAGAAATTTTGTTTAACAATATTAATGTTATTTTAATTCTGTTATTCTGATTATCCATGATTTCCAGTTTTTATTGCAAAAAGTTTTTTTTTTAATTTTAAATATTGAAAGAGAATAATTTAAAATGTTTGAAAGTAATATCATGAGAAAGGTCAAAGCCCCAAACTTAGGAAGAATCTTATAACAAACATAGCCAAGTAAAGTAAAAATTAAGGACCTTATGGATAGTGATGTTGCTTTTGAAGAAAGATAGCACTTTTGAATTTATCAAGTAAGTGATAGATTCTGACTCCACTGTATTTACCTATAATGGGTTTTGATTTATAATGCAACCCTAATTATTTTTAAAGGATTTCAGTTTCATTTATATCTAACTATGACTTTTATGTTACCCACTTCTATTTTGTTTATATTTACAAACCAATGTTTCATCTGGTCATAACAGCTAATAACCTGGCTCTTAAAAAGCAATAAGCTCTAATATATAGAGAGAGATATTAATCTGACTTATTTCTGTTGGTACAAAATACTCCCTAATATAATGCATTGTTTCAATGAGTGCTATGTGTTTCCTTATGTGCATGATGTTGTATATATAAGAAAAGGATACAAATAATACTGTATCATTCTATGAGATAACGAGCAAAATATTTGTTCCACATATAACAATAGAAACTTACAGACAACAACATAATGTATATCTGGGTTGTCAAATACTGCAGTTGAAGAACACTGGATGCTCTTAGAAGCAGCCGGTCAGATGTCTATCAGTTTCTCTCATGTGCTTTCTCAGCCTACATTCATCCCTGAAGCAAGTTATACAGGAACTAATAAAAAGTAAAATACATCTTTCCTGAGAAAGATCTTACAAACAAAACGTCCTTTCCTTCTGGGTAGCCATAAAACCTATACTACTTTTCCTTGCCCAGCTGAACCATCTTTGGATGTGAGAACTTGTAATAATAAAATTCTCTGGCCTGACCTGGTCTAATAGTAAGTTCCATACTCCTGATCTAAAAAAAAATTAGGCTTAATCCTAGAGGAAAATATGCTATAATGGAGAGAGAGCTGAAGAAGAATCTAAAACGATAGCCTCAACCAAGCCTCCACCTTCAGGTTATCACAGTTAGATCACACTGGTTGTCCAGTCATCAGCAAAGCAGTTCTCCTGAGGGGCTCTGATAGGCTAGGGTAAGACAGGAGGGGAAGAGGACCTCCTTCATCAGGAGACTAGGGGAGAGGGATAGGGGAGGAAAGAGGTGGGACTGGGAGGAGATGAGGGAGTGGACTACAATGGGGATATAAAGTGAATGAAATGTAAAAAGTAATAAAATAATTATATAAAAAAGAAATAAGTAAAAAGAAAAAATATATACCACTATACTCCTAGTTCTCAGTGTTTGTTCTGAAAGATTCTGTATCATGTAAATCATGATTAATTTTCTTTTATTCTTGCAAAGCTCTCTATGTTGTGTGTCAGCCCTAATAATAGAGATTGCACCACCACTTGCTACATCTTTACGTATCAGTAACATTTTCACCACCATTTCATGGACTGGAAAAAGTGAAAGAGAGAAAGCAGTTTATCTACCCCTTCAAGGCACATATCTTAGACAGGATAGGATGCGTCTGTGACTTACTTCTATTGGTACCAAAATACTCCCCAATGTGGTGCATTGTTTCAATGAATGCTGTGTGTTTCATTAGGTATACAATGCTGTGCGTATAAGAAAAGGATACAAATAATACTGTATCTTTCTATTAGATAATGAGAAAAATATTTGCCCCAGATATAACGATAAAAACTTAGAGACAATAGTATGATTCAGCTACATTCTATGGGGTGGAAAATGTGTTTTACTTGGATTTTTCAAGAGGGAGAAAATAAGTTATAAAAGAAATCAGTGTGTGATTTTTCTTTTATTTTATAAATTCTTATTTTCTGAAACTATAACATAATTACATAAATTCTCCATTTTATTTACTATTGCAAATTCTTCCTTTTACTCACTCACACTTTGCTCTTTTTAAAACTTAAGGCAGCTTTTCTTTTTGTTTTATATAGATATGTAAATAAGTATGTATGTATGCATGTATCCATGTATATGAATATATATGTATATGGATATACATGAATACACACATATCTTATATATGCATATACATGTACATATATATATGTATATAATTTTTTGCTGAGTTCACTTTTGTTGCTTGCGTGTAAAGGGTATCAAGGCTGATCGCAATGCAATGACAATTGATAATGGAGCTCAGACCTGGAAGAGGCTAATTCTCCTTCCAGAAGTCACTAGATGCCAATAGTAATTATCAGGAGGTAAGACCCCATGTAATTTTCCCTTTTCTGTATTATCATGTCTGTTGATAACTGCCATTGTGCAGGTTTTGTTTTGGCAGCTATTCCAGGAAACATTGTATCACAGTGTGTTGGCAATCTGGTTCTTACATTCATTTTGTCCTCTTCTCGATATATTCCTGAGCTATAGATATGCAGGAGAATCGATACAGATATATTCACTAAGATTGGTCTCCCCAAGATCTGTTGATCTGTGCTGTGGTTTTCTGTGATGGTCTTTATTTGTTACAAAGAGAAGCTTTATTTGATGAGGGATGGTGGCTACACTTATCTGTGGGTGTAAGGATAAGATTTAGAATGTAGCCAGGAATTATACTGGCCTATCTAAGGGGCATTACTAGATTTTTTGTAAGGTCCATGACCTTACAAATCCCCAGAAGTTGGCTAGGTTTCCAATACCAGGTATTAATTTCTTTCTGTTGAGGGGACCTCAACTACAACTAAATAGCTATTGCTTGTTACAAATATGTGAGTGCCACTTTTTGCAACTTCATGCACATCTTGCCATGCTGGTAATTAAAAATAGTTCATAGCTGTTGCAGCTGTGTGAGACTTAATTGTTTCCCTCGTTGGCACTTGCTTAATCCCCTAATCATGGAATTTTTTTTCTTGTTTTTGTTTTTATTTTCCTGAACCCATAAGGTGAACTGAAGAAAGGAGTCTTTCAAGTAAGATCTGCCTAGAATCTGCTGAGTCCTGTTCCCTCAGTATGTGGTGTTTTCAGAAATAGGGATTAACTCCTAATCCTTGAGTGGCAATGGAGGACTACATAAGTAATCTATACTGTTTTGGGAGTTATTTGGAATAACATAACTGTCATCTGAAAAGAGGTTTCTAGTGGCATTAACGCCTTGTACTGGGGTTTTTGTAAGTCTATTGTTTTTGTGGTTATTGCATAAAGCCTCACGAAATCATGTTATTTAAATTACACACTATATAGAATACATTAAGGGAAATGCACAGAAATACATGTATTTATTCATTGTCTAACAGAAATATGCACAAATATATACTAAAAGCTTTATCATCATCATGGTCATCATCATCATTATCACTTGATTATTTCCTTAGCAATAGAGAAGGGTTTTAGTTTTATAAAGCTCCCGTTTCACTCATTAGCGTTTTTCTCGTTACAAACGTGGTTTTGTTCAAAAAGTCCTTTTTCTACACCTCTATATCTTGTATGGCATTTTTTTCAAAGAATCATTTAAAATATCATCACATGCGCATCACATGTCATGAGAATACTCTTAGACACTTGACTAGAAAGGGAAGACTCATGATCAATTAGAAAATCAATGACCATTCTGAGTATTATTCATATAAAATCTGCTTTTCTCACTTCCCAACTGCTCTCCTTTGAATACCAGAAAAGAACATGATTGCAGCTTATTTGGAAACTGTTTCTATTTTCATTAAAATAATCAATTCATTTTTCTTACTTTTTTGAGCCATTTAGCTATTCAGATGACCAAACCCTTTCCTGAGGGTTAATGTTCATAATACATGGAGGGCTCAGTAAGAAAATAATCATGGAGTTCTGACTGACAAGCACTACAAAAAACAAAAAATAGAATAAAGGCAAACTAGACCGTCTTCCTTTTTCACCATCTAAAAGGATCATAAACTTCAGGCTTCCTTGAAAAACTGCTGGCTGTGCTGGATAGAATCTATCAGGGTAATAGACAGCAGCCCTATAAACTCGGGGCCATTGGCAGCTTAACTAGCTCAGGCTGGGAAAGCTCCCAGCTCCAAAGGCAGAAGAGGCTCCATTTGAGGGAGAGATTGAGTCATGCAATGTGAGCAAGCAGTTGACTACATAAAACTCAAAACTCATTTTATTTGTACCTCAAATAATATGTTGTGAGGTAATAGAAGAACTGTGAACTTTTGATCTACCAATGATGAACCTATCCAGCAAAAGAGGAATAAAAATGAAATAGTGGGGAAAAAAATCACTACAAGTGTTCTACTTTTTTTTTTCTTTTAAAAGACAATTTGAAATAATATAGTTTCAAAATGTTCTTTAAAGAAAGCTTGGAATTATAAATATATAATTTTCTTGATCTCACTCAACATAAAGATGTTTAATAAACAACAATAAGGAAGTTTTTTGGTTGTTCTCCCCCCCCTTTGGGGATTCAAGCTTGCTTTATATTCTGAGTAAATTAGGAAATCAATTTATAATTGATGAAGAATTTATACTGTTCTATCTGGCTTTTTGGTTTTCCATATGAAATTGAGAATTGTTCTTTCAAATTCTGTAAAAAAATTGTGTTGGTGTTTTGGTAGAATTGCACTGAATTTGTAGATTGCTTTTGGCAGAATGGCCATTTTCACTATGTTAATCCTACCGATGCATGGGAGAGCTTTCCATCTTCTGGTATCTTCTTCAATTTCTTTCTTCAGAAACTTGAAGTTTTTTCCAAACACTTGCTTGGTTAGAGTCACACCAAGGTGATTTATGTTATTTTTGGGTATTGTGAAGGGTGTCATTTCCCTAATTTCTTTCTCAACCCTTTTGTCTTTGGTATACAGGAGGGCTACTGATTTTTTTTTCAGTTTATTTGTTTCCAGCCACTTTGCTGAAAGTGTTTATCAGCTGAAGGAGTTATCTGGTTGAATTTTTGGAGTCCCTCATGTATACTCTTATATCATATGAGAATAGTGATACTTTGACTTCTTTTATGATTTGTATCCCCTTGATCTCCTTTAGTTGTCTTATTGCTCTCACTAGCACTTCAAGTACTATGTTGAAGAGATATGGAAAGACTAAGCAGGCTTTCCTTCTCCCTCATCTCAGGGGGATTGATGTAAGTTTCTCTCTGCTTAGTTCAATGTTGGCTATAGGCTTACTGTGTATTTTCATTACTATGTTTATGTTTGTGCCTTGTATCCCTGATATTTCCAAGACTTTAAACATGAATGGGTGATGGATTTTGTCAAATGCTTTTTCGGCATCTAAGGAGATGATCACGTGTTTTTTTTCCTTCAATTTGTGTATATGGTAGATTACATTGATGAATTTCTGAATGCTGAACCACCCCTGCATGCCGGGGATGAAGCTTATTTGGTTACGGTGGATGATGTTTTTTATGTGTTCTTGGATTCGGTTTGTGATTATTTTATTGAGTATTTTTGCGTCAATGTTCATAAGAGAGATAGTTTTGAAGTTCTCTCTCATTTGTTAAGGGGAGAGGAGAGGAGAAGAGGGGAGAGAGAGGAGGGGAAGGGAGAGGAGAGGAGGGGAAGGGAGGGGAGGGGAGGAGAGGAGAGGGGAGGAAAGGAGAAGAGAGAAGAGTAGAGGAGAGGAAAGGGGAAGGGAGGGGAGAGGAAAGGGGAGGGGAGGGGAGAGGAAAGGGGAGAGGAGGGAAGGGGAGGAGAGGGAAGAAGAGGGGAGGGGAGGGGAGAAACTCAGGTATTCACCGCCCCCCTCCCGTGTTAGCTGGGTGACCTTCGAACAGACATGATTGTTTCACTAACCAAGGGGTATACTGTCAACTGGGGAACACAATTGCTGGTGTTTGAGGACCCTCTGCTCTGTCTGTTGATCACTGTGCAGTCACTGCTGCCCTGCTGAACAGACTCAGTGTGCTATAGTCACCGCTATCTTAGATCCTCCCAAGAATATACATTCTACTCAACAACCCATAAAAGCACATCACTTGGAAGCAGAGGCGGGTGGATCTGAGAGTTTGTGTCCAGGACAGGCAGGGCTCTGTTACAGACAAAGAAAAAGCCACAGAGGACTGAAACAAAACATGTTATAAGGGGATACCTTAAAAGTCTGTACTCTCAGTGGGCCTCAAGCTGGACCAGTCATTGGTTGGCTACTTCCAAAGTTTATTGTTACCATTTTGTTACCATTTTGTCAGCACAGATTGCAGACAGAACAAATTATAGGTCGGAGGTTTTGTGGCTGGGTTCATATCCCAGTCCCATTGCTGGGAGCCTTGCCTATTTGTTGAGGATGGCCATATACCCCATTACTAGGAGTCTTTTCTAGGGTTATCCTCCTGGATTCCAGGGAGTTTCCACTGCACTAGGTTTCCACAGCATCTCCCAGATAACACCCCAGTTCCTGTCATATATCTCAGTACTTCCTCTCTATACCTTATCAGCTGTTTTACAACTTCATTTACCCCCAGTCCAGCTGTGTGCCTATCTTACTGTCTCTTGTTGAACTATGTTGGGTTGATAACCCTAGCAGGCCTGCTACTTTCTGAAGGGAAACAGAGGGGCAGTGGACCTGCAGGATAGGAGGAATATGAGGGTGGGGCTGGGAGGTGTGGGGGGAGGGGAAACTGTTCTCATTGTGTAATGTGTATTTATTTTTATAATGCTGACTCAGTGTAGTGTTTCCTCACTCTTGAATTCAATCCCTGATATTTTTCTTCTGCTTGATCTGTTTTTTTTTAATATTACTCACAGATTTTTATTTGATTTATTGAGTTGGTTTTTTTCCATTTCTAAGGTTTCTCTTTGTTTTTATTTTATTTTTTTCTTCCAAAATCTCAGTTTTCTTGCTGAATGTCTAATCTGCACTGCTGACTTCCTGTTCTACATCTTGAATTTATCTCTTTCTTTCATTCTGTTTTCTGAATCCTCTTTGAGTTCACTGATCATTTGAAAAACCTATTTTTCCTGAATTTCAAACATTTCACTATTTTTATATATCATATAATAAGTATGAAGATATGGGTATTTTCAGGGTGGGTTGGGAAAAAGAATATTGTCTTTTAAATCCAATCAGCATGCGATGAAGAAAAAAAAAATAAGCAGAAGCTGACCTATTAGGGCCCAGAAATTCACCAAAATCAGGTAACAAGAAAATCAGGACAAAAGCCTTATGTCTCAGTTTCTTCAAACTACAGAAATTCTCTTGGAATGTATTTTTGTGCTCCATTCAGGCACAGCAGGGAGGAGTGGTTTTATTTTAGATGATATATTATGACTTATTGATAATCAGCGAAATGTTTAAAAAGTCCTTTGTGTGCTTCTGTGGAAAAACATGCTCAGCTTGCCTTTGTCATTGTACATAGCTTGAACTCACGTAAACTTTCTTACCCTCAGAATATAAATTGTCTGATGTTCTGAATAAATTTGGGTATTGCATGAATGAAAAAAATCTGTATATTTAATTGAAAAGTACGAAAGAAATTGATGAATTTGTTTATCCAAATCACCTGCCTTAGTTAGAATTTCTATTGCTGTGATAAAACAACACAATCAAAACCAACTTAGTGAATAAGGACTGGTTTTATCCTACAGCTTGTAGATCATCATCCAAGAAAATTGGGGCAGGAACTCAAAGCAGGAAAGTAGAGGAAGCAACTGACATAGAGCCCCTGAAGGAATGCTGCTTATGACTTTGCTCTCCATGATGTGTCCATCCTGTGTTATTACACAATCCAGGATAACCTGCCTAGAAATAGTACCACCTGTAATTGGCTGGGCTCTACCATATCAATCATCACTCAAGAAAATATACCACAGGCTTACCACTGGCCAATCTGTTGAGGTCTTTTCTCAACTAAGGTTTTTTCTTTTCAAATGAATCTAGCTCGTGTCAAGTTGACATAAACCTAGCCAACATACCAGAAATGTAGAACCAAGAAGAGAACAATAAATGAAATTGAAGTACTACTAGAAAGCCTTTTTAACAACAACAAGCAAAA
>REGO01000753.1:200286-212470 GCA_010120015.1 Rhombomys opimus
GGAATCATATGAAAGAAGGGGGAGATGGTATGACGTGGAAAGAACAGGAGCTCCACAAGGACCAAATATATCTCGGCACAGGGGTCTTTTTTGAGACTGACATTCAATCAAGGACCATGTATGGATATAACCTAGAACCTCTGCTCAGATGTAGCCTGTGGTAGCTCAGTAACCAATTGGTTTCCCATAGTAAAGGGAACAAGGACTATTTTTAACAGGAACTCAGTGGCTGGCTCTTTGACCTCCCCACCCCCCAAGGGAGGAGCAGTCCTGTTAGGCCACAGAGGAGGAAGATACCTGATAAGCTAGGGTTAGTCAGATGGAAGAGGAGGAGGACCTCCGCTAGCAGTGGACTTGGAAAGGGGCAGGGAGGAGAGAAGGGAGGGAGGGTGGGATTGGGAGGGAATGAGGGAGCAGGATACACCTGGGATACAGAGCTAATAAAATGTAACTAATAAGAAAAAATAAAAAATAAAAAAATGAAGAAAACTAGTTTGAATCAGTCAACTTGGAGAGGAGTTCTGACAAGAAAAGCTGAGTTGAACCAACCAGCAAGGGTTTAGAGAGAGCTAGAAAGGCTTGGGAATGGTTGTGATTTCATCCCTTCATCTGGGGAAATAAAAACATTTACAAATTGTCATCTGCTTTAGGGCTTCCTATAAGGTGGTATTTAAGCTTTCTGCCAGGATGAGGTTTCTTCAAAATTTCAAGTAGAAAAAAAATGTCCTCTGATTTCATTGGCATACCCACTAGTATACTTCTCTTCATATTTATTGGATCAAATGTTTTATTACTTTTTGGGATGTGCATGAAATATTATGTCATATGAAATAATCCAATGTGGTGGCTTCATGCATTAAAGCAGGAAATAGAGTCAAAAGAAGGGAGATATCAAGATGGAAATAAAATTTCTTGTTGCTGGGTGTTTCAGTTAGGTTTTTATCATTGTAATTGAACATGTCGGCAGGGATACTTCTGAAGAGATTTATTTAAGTCACAGTTCTGTGGGTTTGAGGATGTAGTGTTAATGTTGCGCATTATGATAAGGAATTGCCAGCTCTGTCACATTATGAACACGACAATTACAGCACTGCGTACAGCATCAAGTTAGTGTGTGTCAGCAGAGGAAACAGGTATGAAATGCATTAAATACATAGCTTGGGCATTAAAAAACAACTCACTTAGACTAGCCCTTCAGAAAGAGAACATTCTGGCATGGTACCTACCAGGACCTCAAGAATTCTTGTAGGGTCTTATCTTTTTAAGGGTCCCTCATTTTTTTTTCCATAATACTGCCTCAATGACCCTTTAGGAACAAAATGCAACTCATTGGAAACACTGGAGAAAGGGACCTGATAACAAATTCTTCAAATGATTGCATAATAAAGGTGATAAAAATAAGGCAGTTTCTCAATCTAGAGAGTACATTTTAAAAGTTCATTTTCAACTACTGTAAGCTTTGAAGATAAAGACTGTCATTTTCTGGATGCTGTGTCTGATGAATGTTGACCTGTTTGGTAGTTATCACAATTGCTCTCCAGTGATAACATTTCAGTTTCTCTCAGTAGTGAAAGTCAAGCCTTTATATGCTTTGTGATGTAGTTTTGTGCTATTTAAACAGTTCTATTTTATTTGCTTTAATAGAAAGTGTGGTTCTTTATGCTCCAAGATAAGGTAGTGGTCTGAAGGGAAAGGCACTTAAACCTCAGAGCCCCTCGCTAGAGATAGAGCCTGTCTGTTGAGAAGAAACAAGTGATGCTCTCCATTCTATCATTTAGACTTCTTCTTTCCTTTGGTATTTACATCTGGATATCATCCTTTAAAAGGTTCCGTGCTTATCATGGATCAAGTTTTGTTAACCAGTAATAGAGTTTAGATATTTAGTTTCACGATGTTAAAGGTTTAATCCCCAGGATACTATTATTGGAAAATGCAGTTTTCAAAAAGTCTGACTGGTCATTAGGTTCAGACCCTTCAACTGAGTTGTGAAGTCCTAGACTCTTCCTTTTCCCAATCTTTGTTCTTTGTCCAAAACAAAGAGGTTTTGTTAACCATGCTCTATTTACCAAGAAGTAATGCCCTGCGGAAAACAATGAATGCAACTGACCAAGGACCAAGCCTTTTAAAATGTTAAGTGAAACAATACTTTTCTCTTAACAAGTTAATCATCTTAAATAGATTTTTGCAGCAACAGAAAGATGACTAATACAACCAGGGATGATAACTGTCACAATGGTGCTTTGCAGGCAAACAACAACAAAAAAAAGTGTAATATGGAGGTCTTTAACAAGAGTTCAGTGGAAAGCACTGGAAATGAGGCAGTATTTGAGGACCTTCAACAAGAGTTCAATGTAAAGTCTAGGAGGTAAGGCATCGGGCCAGGATCACACTGCTATAAAAAAAACCCTGATAGGTCAAAGCATGAAGCTGTAAGAGGGAGGTCCAAATTCAGTAATGACCCAAAGAAGATATAAATTCCAGCAACCTTTAACATCCGCTGAGAGAATCTGCAAGCAACATGGAAAGCCAGTTCAAGGAAATGACCATATGTGTTGTCAACAGCAAAACCACAGAGCTAGGGTGATAAATATCTGCAATTTCAATGCTAGGAAGGGAGAGGTGGGAGGATCAGAAAAATCAAAGTCACCTTAAGCTGCATGCTAAGTTTATATCCAGGTTGGACTACATGAGACCCTATCTCAAAGACCAAAAACAGAATTGACAGCAAACAATGGTTGGGCTTTTACAATTCTGCTGATCATCAGGGGAGTAAGAGTTAGATGTGAAAAATTAGAGAATACACTTGTCCCTATCACCCACTTAGTAAAAATTTCCTTTTTGTGTGTTTGGATTCCACAGTGGTTTTATAATCATTCTCCTGACCCTGCTTCCCAAGAGAGCGAGCCTTTTTTGTGGTTGTTGTTAAAGTTTATATTCAACCATTCAATTATTTTATATATAACATATTATATAACATATTATACAACCATTCAATTATTTTATATATAACATATTCTATAACATATTATGTTATATAATATGTAATTTGTAATACACAGAAGATAACATATGACTTTAAGACTAGCAACATCAAAACAAAAACGGGTATAGTGGGAACCCACAGTCTACTTTCTGCCACAACTTGGATGCTTCATGTATCAGCACATGGGTTTACTGTTTGTATAGCTGAGATTTTCTTTAATTCTTCTTAATTTCTCTAGTACTTTTTTTTTTTAATTCAGCATGTACATTCAGTGTCTGTATCTTAATTGATGTGAAATTAAATAGTTTGTGCTTGGGGTAGTAGTTCTTGTTGATGTTAAAATGGACATGAAACTCTTAGAGACAGAGTGGATTTTTCTAGTTTGAACCATCAAGGTAATTGTGGTAAAAGAACGGTATCCAGAATGGTATAATTGGCAGGAAGTAGAATCATAAGTTCTAAGATCCATATAATTGAGGAGTTGTGAGACCTTGCCTCCTTTCTTTGTCTCTTTTTAGTCTTTGGCCATAAGTTAAACAAACAAACAAACAAAAAACTACCAATATGAGACATTACCTGAAATAAAGCTCTAGAGTCAGGTGGTCCTAGACAGAAAGCTCTGATCTTTACCCTTTAGAGGTTGATTACATCAGGGTTTTATCAGAGGGTAATAGAGAACTTAAACACTAACAGTAAAAGAATGCACAGATTTTTGGACTATGTAAAATATCCTAATTTGTAAATGAAAATTGCCCAGAAGAAAAAGGATGGATAGAATGAACATTCTGTTTAAGAATGAAAGGCAGGAAGTGAAAACCCTGAAAAATAAGAGTTGAATGATCACATTTTCCACGACTATATTAAGACCAGACGAAAAACTGTAGTTAAATATAAGCAGAGAAATGTATATAGAGAAAAAAATAAATAAATGAAATTTTAAGAAGAACTTAGTTTATTGTAGTTTGGTTGAAAGGAGGCATTTAGGAGATATTAAGTGAGTTGAGACAAACAAAAATATCCTTGGAGGACCCAGTGTTGTGCCCGAATCGCGATACTCCAAGAGACCACCACCAGGAGTCCAGTTCGTTGCAAAACACATGAAGATCTTTTTATTACAAATTATAAGCAGCAGCTTGGGCTCATACCCCACACCGCTGAAGCAGTGAGAGCCAAGAGCAAGCCTGTGTGCCCAGGTTAGTTGGGTGATTTCAAGATTCTGGTTCCTCCCAGAGTGCCCAAAGCAGGGTGATTCCTGCCCAGCAAGCATCTATTGGTTGAAACGCAAAGGAGATATTGCATTTTGAATTGATTTGCTATAGGAAGGTCCCCAAACCATTAATGATCTGATGTCCCTCCCTAGCGTGATGGTCCAGTTTCCTAGCAACTGTATCTCTAGTGGGTGGGGAAAGAATACAGCAAGGCAAGTTCTTCCCCTCAGGGCATTATTGGACCTCTCCACCCACCTAGTTCAGTCCTTAAACTTTAATAGCAGCTGCTGATTTTTAATCTTTTGGTCTCTCACCAGAACACATTGACTTTACTGAATCTTTCAGTATTTATGGAAGGCTTTCCATAGAAAGCCTTGTGCTCTTGATGCTATTAAATATACAGCCAATCATGAACAAAGGTGTGTGGAGGGAAGGGGTATTTATGTGTGTGTTTGGATATAAAGTAAATCTGCCAATATAGTAAATGATATTATTTTTCATTTCTATAGTCACATAGAAAAATAATTTTCTTTATTTTTAATTGGCTAATCTTCTCCATTTAAATTATATATACCTGTATACACACACATACACACATATATGAGTTAAGGACATACATGTAATATAAGTACTAAATCTATAATACCATACCGAATAATTTCATAATGCTGAAAAATCATGGAACAAGTAAAAGAGTTGCAGACACTGTACGTGGCAAGGACAGAAATGTCTCTTCTGTTTGTTCGTTATTTGTATATGTTCTGTCTGCTACAACAGTCATGGGAAAATATTACACCAAATCTCTACTACCTCATGACATATTGTCCTCAACTTTCTTACTTTGACCTACTTACTGCATAGCCTCAACTTTTGATAACTTCTTCCCCGAGAAAGTGGTCTTTTTATCCTGAAGTGTCTGAAATTATCTTCAGTTTTTTACCTTCACATGAATTTCATGCATTGTTAACTCACAGGCTGGCCATTTTTCATCTTTCTGTGACATTAGGTTATCAAACAATCCAAATGTGAACTCACCTTCCTCTCTAAAGCCACTTAGAGTGTTTTTTTGCATCTCAATGGCACCTCTCCCAGAGGTATTCCAACTATTTTCCTGAAAATATCTGCACTAACTTTCTGTGCTCAAACACAAGCTGATCTCGGTTTTTATTTTCTAAAGTATTTTTGCTTATATTCATAATTTTCTACCACTTCTGTATCTGCATTACTGCATTTCCTCTTGTGTTCTCAGGCTAAACCAGCAAATGGTTCAACTGATTTGCTACAGCTAAATTTGGCTTGCTGTTTTGTTTTTTGTTTGTTTTGTTTTTTGAGATTATTATATTATATCATTTTCCCTCCATTTCCTCATTCCTAACTGTTTCATATCCCTTCAATCCCCCTTTCAAGTTTGTCAAATATTTTTCATTAGTTGTGGATAAATATGTCTAAACCCAGTCTGCTTAGTCTGTAATAACAATGCTTGCATAAACATGACTTCAGGTCTGAACATTTGGTATCATATTAAAGAAAAATGAATTGACTTACTTTTCACTGGGAAAGACTGTTTCTCTGAATTCATGCAAAAATACAAAACTGGATATAATTTTAGATGAATCAGCATAAGACCACTTTCCATACAGGGGATAAAGTTCCTAAAAGTACAGAATACCAGGTAAATAAGTCAAAGTGATAAACCTGAAATGCTGTGGCAGGATGTAATATATCTAAATATTCTTCAGTGACCTGTAGGGCTTTTGTTTTGTTTGTGTTTGTCCTGTTTTGTTTTATTTTATTTTATTTATTTTCTTGAGCCCTCCTGGGGTTTATCCTGTAAATAATAGCAAGACTACAAGAGTCATCTTTGTTTATCTTATGTTTAGGCAGTCATGCTGCTAAGACAATGTGAATATATCTTCTGACATTTCTGCAAGATTCAATCTCCTAACAAACACACTCTTCTGGCTGTCTTCCACTCCTTCTTCCTCTTTGGTGACCTCTAAGTCTTAAGTGCAGTTGAGTTACAGATATATTAGTTGAGACTGGGTTCTACAACTCTGCAGATTGATGGTTGTGCTCTTTATAACAGTCTCTATATGTTGCAAAAAGATCAGAAATAAGGACTAATGAATTTCTTTTTTGTTTTCCTTTTTAGATAGCTCTGAAAGAAATTTCTTTGAATTTCTGATCAGCTAGTAATCATAGTTGATACTAAGCTTTCTCAAGATTCATTCTTATCTATAGGATATAAAGGCAACAAACATTTTCCAAAGATCCTAGTCATACCTAAATTTATAATTTTTATTCATCTCTACCTCAAAACAGCTGCTCCAGGCTCAGTGTATTCCATTCCCCCATGTCCTTGCTTACCTTCTTTCTTGATAATATTTTCATCTTTTCAGATACAATTGATCTGTCTAATTTTTCAGTATTCTTTATAACTGAGATTAAATATCTAGTTTTGGAAGACTTTCTTATTTGCATCTCCTACATTCCCTGTTTCGTTTTCCTTGTTTCTCTTAAGATAAAATGCAAACTAATTCATTGCAATTAGAGAAGAAAATTTATCGGTAAGTTTTCCTTCTTGAATATGTTCTTAAATCTTTGGTAATACAGATCATGGCACTAACTTTTAGTCAAAAATATTATCACAGGGACTGGTTCATATAATTATCTGAGACTTGAGTAATGAATTAGCAATTAAAAATTACTGCCATGAATAAATTATAAGCCAAAAGCGATAATACAGATCTTTTGTAATTTGTAGATAGACTATAATCATTGATTGACAGCATCTAAAAATAAACTTCATGATATTAATTAAGATTTTATCTATTATTATAACATATTTTATCATATCTTTCCTTTTCAAATTGTTTTATTGTAATAGGTTGAGTATGAATCAATGCAATTAGATTAACACATTTTTGTGATATGTGAGCACATCTATTTAAAGTGTGGAAAATAAAATGGACTATACATTCACCATCAGAAAAATATGCCTTAATATGGAAAATAAATGTTTTGTCTTTTTTTCCTAATTAATTTATTTTTTTATTAATTACAGTTTATTCACTTTGTTTCCCAGCTTTAACCCCTTCTCATATTCCCTCCCAATCCCACTTTCCCTCCCTCATCTCCTCCCATGCCCCTCCCCCAGTACACGGATAGGGAGGTCCTCCTTCTCTTCCCACTGACCCTGGCCTATCAGGTCTCATCAAGACTGGCTGCAGTGTCTTCCTCTGTGGCCTGGTAAAGCTGCCCCCCCTAACCCCCAAGGGGAGGTCATCAAAGAGCCAGCCACTGAGTTCATGTCAGAGACAGTTCTTGTTCCCATTACTAATGAACCCACTTGGAGACTGAGCTTTCATAGGCTACATCTGTACAGGGGTTCTAGGTTATCTCCATGCATAGTCCTTGGTTGGAGTACCAGTCTCAGAAAAAACCTCTGTCCCCAGATTTTTTGGTTGGAGAACCCTGGGTAAGATGATCAATCCTTATTCAGAAAGGCAAAAGGGACAGATATTGGAAGAGGGAGAAAACAGGGAACAGGATAGAATCCTATCACAGGGGCCTCTGAAAGACTCTACCCAGCAGAGTATCAAAGCAGATGCTGAGACTCATAGCCAAACTTTGGGCAGAGTGCAGGTAATCTTATGAAAGAAGGGGGAGATAGAAAATCCTGGAGGGGACAGGAGCTCCACGAGGAGAACAATGGAACCAAAATGTTTTGTCTTTCAAACTGTGCTTTTGATTTGAAATTTTAGTTTTTCTACTGGAAATATGGATACTTTGGATATTAATTTTATTTATACAGTTGACCTCTTATGACTAAAGACTTTTGAATTAAACTTTCTTGTAATTTTTAATAATTACTGTACATTTTAAAAGTTATAACACGGTTACATCTCTTTGTTACTCATTGATAGAGTGCCTTGGTGGTAAACCAGTTCAATTACAAGATTACAGATGACCTTGTTCTTCCTTGGTCAGCACAGCAAGAAATCCCTGTAGAGAAAGCTTGTATCCCTAGGCTGTCTGTCTTGTTTGAGTAAATAATTTCAAATCGAGAAACTACATGAAAGAAATATGGACTATGACATAAACCTCTTCCTCATTCCCAAGCTGCTTTTTTACCACTATACTGGGTCACAGTCAAATTTTTCCCCTAGCAAAATTTCCCACTAAATTTTCTACTCGAGAGTGGTTGTTCCTTGCTGTGTATGCTAATAAAATGTCTCATTTGTTGAAGGTCAGACTTCTGTCTATTTCTGTTTTCTGTATCTTTTAGCTGCCTTAGAAATCAATACATTTTATACTCTGTTCCTGGATGTACATTTTTGTTATAAGGCTATGCACATTTTGTCAGAACTCAGTATGAGATATTGACTGCGTCTCAAGCATCAATGTTTCATGGTTATATAAAGGTTGGAATATGTTTGGTTCTATATGGCTATATTAGTTGGACTTTAACAGACTTATTTTTTGAGATGGGGTCTCCTTATGTAGCCGTGGCTGACCTAAAATTCACTATGAACTGTGTAGAGCATATTTCTTGTACCCTGCCTGCTTCTGCTTGCCAAGTGTTGGGGTTAAAGGCATGATTGGTTCTATTTAACATATATTTTATGTACATATAAACATATATCTCCAAAGAACAAGCAGTGCAGACAGAAGTATACATGAGTGGTAAAGGATAATAGAAAGCTCTTGCTTTCTAGTCTCAACTCTGTCATGATTTGTGGCAGCCTTTTTGGAGTTAATGGCAAATTTGGAGTTAATGGCATCTGAGCAGTGGAATTTGGCCTCTTGGCTTTGGCTATTTTCCAAAGTCCAGTTTCTCATGGACTGACCTTGGTGGTCCTACAGCAGACTGCTTTGACCCTGAGAAACTCTCTGCAACCATAGTAACCAGAGAGCAGGCTCTGTGTAACCTTGAGTGAGCTCTCCTATGTTTTGACCAAGTAAAGCTCCTACGTGAGAAATTGCTTGTACTTTTTTGCCTACTTAAGTGTTAACCTGACGTCCATTAAATTGACACCTGAATCAGCATGTAGACTTGGTGTCCTTCTCTGTGTCGCCCTGTCTCTCTCTCTCCCACCTTCTCTCAGGTGGTATTCAGGTGTCACTGCTGGTCGGTGACAATGATTTTCTTTTCTTTCTGTATTTCTTTCATTAGTATGCATGTGTGTGTAGGTAACGATAAATGAGTAAGAAGATAATTAATAGTAAATGTGTGAATTGATAGCAAAAGTGTAGTTGAAGCTCCAAGTGTTCAACAGGCCCATTCATATATTATAGAAGTTCACTTAAATGGATAGAGGTTTGTCCTGGATATGTGAGTGGCTAAATGCCTTTCTTAAGTGATCTGTGTTATAATTTTATTGGTGAGTTCACTACAATCAAGTCATTTATTTAAATAAAGATCAAACTTTATTTCAACATTCTTATTTACTAAAGAATAAATAAATAAATCCTCACTAGGCTACCCATTTATGAAAAGTAAGATTTATTCAAAAATTTATACTTTATAACACATTAAACAGACCAAAGGAATGGAAAGGAGAGAAGGGAAGAAAGAGGGGTAGGATGAAGGAATGAAAGAAGCTAATATTTGAACAATCATTTACGAAACAGGTTTTATTCTCTTCTATTTCTTTAAGGGATTCACTCAGTTCCTTCACCTCTTTGATTGTATTTTCCTGCAGTTCTTTTAGGAATTTATTTTCTTCTTTTAAGGCCTCTATTGTTTTCATACTTTAGATTTAAGATCATTCTCTTGTGCCTCCAATATGAAAGTATCTTCAGGGCTTGCTGTGTTAGGATAGCTGAGTTTTGTTGGTGTCATATGACCCTGGGTTTTGTTGCTGGTCTTTTTGCGCTGACCTCTAGCCATTTGGTTGACTCTTATTAACAGGCCAGGTGGTCTCTGATGGTAATAGGTCTCTGGGGTTGTAGGTAGAGCTTATCATCTAAGATGGCCAGAGTCCTCTGGTTTTCCTGCTGTTCCCTCATCCATGCTGGTCTCCTGGGATGAAGAGAGGGAACTGGGCAGAAGATGGAATGGAGAAAGAAACAATGGTGGGGATCAGATGTGGAGAGAACAGGGGTGGGAGGTGAGAGGGCTGAGACAAGAAGGGAAACTGACCAGGATATCTCTTTGTCAAGCTGGAGGCCTGCTTGACAGGGCCTCCAGGGTAGGCTTCTAAGAGGATATGGGTGTGACTCTAGCTGAGACTCCTCACGGGAAGGGTGGGGCATGAAGACTGAAGTGACCAACTCCTAGCTAGGCAAGACTAGAGGAAGGAGGGGAACAACAGCCCATACACAAAACCCTTGATCCAAAAATCATTCTGCCTACAAGAAGTGCAGGAACAAAGTAGGTACAAAGATTGAGAGAATGTCCAACCAATAATTGGCTCAACCTGAGACCCACCCCAATGTAGAGAGCCAACCACTGACACTAATAATGATGCTTTGCTATGCTTGCAGAGAGGAACCTAAGTTGACTGTCATCTGGGAGGCTCCAGCCAGCAGTGGATTGAGACAGATGCTAGTACTTGCAGCCGAGCATGGGGCAGAGCTCCTGGGGTCCTGTGGAAATGTTGGCAGAAAGATGGAAGAACCTAGAGGAGACAGATCCCCACAACAGGACCAACAGAGACAATTATCCCAGTACCATGGGGCATGCATGGTCGGTACCTAGCCTCCCTACAAATACGTGGCCTATGGGTGGCTTGGTCTTCATATAGCACACCTAAGGAGTAGAGGTGTTGTTGTAGACTCTGATCTTATTTTCCTAGTAGCTCTTCTCATTCTCAAATCTGCTGGTCCACCCTGCAGACATTGAAATAGGTACTTTCAGACCTTCAGATTCAACAAGCTATGCCCTTAACTTTATAAACACAGTCTCTCTGTCTCTCTCTCTCCCTTGCTCTCTTTCTTTCTCTCTCTCTCCCCTCTCTGGCAATAAAAAAATGAATATAGGTAGACGATAAATACATAGGTAATTGACAGATAGTAAGAAGATAGATATTTCCCACATAATCTTCAGCACACCATGACTAAATGATCTAGACTGGAAGCAATCAATGTATTAAAAAAAAAAAAAACAGAAAATTTATGGCTGTGATTTGGTATATTGGTTTATATTTTCCTTCATTTCTGTCCTACTTTTGAACTTATATTCCATTCTCAATGGGTATTCCAACATTCAAAAAATTGAAATTCATGCAAGAATATTTTATTTTATCAAGGTAGGCATCTCATTACAATTCTAGCTAAAATACAGCTTCAAAATTATAGTTGAATGGATGACAAGAACTGAAACATAACTGAAATTTTATTTTAATTGTTCTTTTTATTGGTTTCCTAAAGAATAGAATGTATATATATTTTTTAAATCTAGGTGGTGTCAGTAGTTACATTAAGTAGATTTTTATTGCATTATTTTTTTTTACCAAGTTCTAGTTTAGGGACTTCAAACACATTAGTAAACAAATATATAGACTGTACTTTACAGAACCAATGCTGATGTAAACTACAGTCAGAAGGTAGTTTCAATCACAATCTTATTATAAATGTTAACTATAAATGAAAGTCATTTAACATCATTACAAACTAAACTTGATATTGAATCAAATTTCAAATTGGACCAGAAACTACTTCTACTGAGAGATTCTACAAGCTTTTAAATAACTCAGTCATTGAGTTCAGTCACAGAGTTACCTAAGAAGTGATGGCTGGATATGAATAAATAGAACTATAAAAATAATTACTCCAAAGGAAGGAATAAAAAGAGTAGCATGAATAGATGCGCTATGTTGTGCCTGAATACATACAAAAGGCTTGTTAACCTTAGGTTTATAGGATTGGCTAGGGACTTCGGGAAAAACAAAACACTACTGTCATGTTAAAGGAACATAGCAACAAAGTCACTTTTAATGATATTCTTCTGTATTCATAGGTCAATATTTCCCTTAGTCATCATCAGAAA
>REGO01000753.1:213620-251205 GCA_010120015.1 Rhombomys opimus
AAAATATTTTCAATAAGACAAAAAAAAAAGGAAAAACAGCAATTAGTATTTTGTAAAGATAAAATCTTATTATTTAATTGTTATATATTGTACTTAGAAGAATAAAAATCACAATTCATTTCTCAAGGGAGCTGAATATTCTTACAAATTTCAACTCTATCTTTAGGTTCAACTTTTCAGCATTTGTTAACCTGGAAAAATAGAATAAAACACCTTCATTTTGTTCCATTTGCATTACGCTTTAAATACAGTGATGTGTGACTGGAAATTCTGTCATATTCAAGTAGAAGACATCAGGGTAAATTAGATGAGCACTCACACAGTGAAGTGACACAATCACAGTGTTTGTATCATACAAAGTAAATGAGGTGAGGGGAGCTGCTATTAAAAAGTAAATAATTCACCCAAGTGAAAAATATCTAAAAACACATGAAAAATGATAAACAAGAAAAAACATATAAAAATATTTTCCCATTTCTGAAATCAATATATATACCATAAATGTCTGTATATATTTTCAAAGTGATAACACATAAGTCCACTATTAGCTCCCTCTATTTAATTATTCCATTTCGTTATGACTCTCTCAAACACAAACAAAAATAAAATCCCATAACTTTACCACAAAGTCCTTGGTTACTACAAATAACAAGGCAGAGATAAAAATATCATTTCTAATTGAATCCTTAAGAACATTTTTCAGAGTTTTGTAAAGAGAAGTTACTTTTCTTCATATTTGTAATCTTAGTTTCATGAAGCTAATTCTCAGTGCAAGTTATGTCCCTGAAAAATGTAGAAAACAGTCAAGTTACAAGAAAGTGCTATAGAAAATGTGTACAGATAAATATTGCAATATATTTTCTTCTTTGTTTTTATATTAATTATAGTTTATTTACTTGGTATCACAGCTGTGGCCCCTTCCCTCATTCCCCCTCAACCCCACCCTCCCTCCCTCATCTCCTCCCTGCCCCTCTCTAAGTCCACCCGAGGGGAGGTCTTCTCCCCTTCCAAATGACCCTAGCTTATCAGGTCCCATCAGGACTGGCTGCAATGTCCTCCTCTGTGGCCTAGCAAGGCTGCTATTCCCTTGAGGACAGCGGTCAAAGAGCCAGCCACTGATTTCATGTCAGACACAGTCCCTGTTTCCCTTACTGGGAAAACCACTTGGATACTGAGCTGCCATCTGTTACCTCTGAGCAGGGGTTCTAGGCTATATCCATACATGGTCCTTGGTTGGAGAATCAGTCTCAGAAAAGACCCCCATGCCCAGGTATATTTGGTCCTTGTGGAACTCCTGTCTTCTCCAGGTCTTACTAACTCTCCCTTCTTTCATATGATACTAGACCTAAAAGACAGGATAAACATACTAAAATCTGTACACCTAAAGAAGCTAAACAAGAAGGAGGATCCGGGTTAAGATGATTAATCCTCACTTAAACAAATGGGATATACATTGGAAGTAGGAGGAAACAAGAAACAGGACAGGAGCCTACCACAGAGGTCCTCTGAAAGACTCTACCTAACCAAACCTTAGGCAGAGTGCAATATATTTTCTTGTTACGCAGTGGCATAGTTTTCAATACATTTAAAATAAATGAGTTCCTCACAATATCAGTGATTCATATTAATCATTATTTGATCTTAAAACATATACATTTTAAAATTTCATGTAACTGGAGAATAATATCTCTGCCATAACTTACACAACTTAGACTTGAGTCATATAAGGCTGTTATATTTAATTTTACATAAATTCAACTTTTATTCTGAGGATATCAAACATTAATACAATGTATTTTCATCAGCTCCTCCCCCTTCCAGATGTCCTAGCTGGTTTTGTGTGTCAACACATAAGTTAGAGTTATCAAAGAGGAAGGAGCTTCAGTTGAGAAAATGGATACATGAGATCCAGCTGTCAGGCATTTTCTCAATTAATGATCAATAAGGGAGGGCACCACCTATGGTGGCTGGTGGTAACCTGGGCTGGTGGTCCTGGGTTCCATAAGAAAGCAGGCTGTGCAAGTCAAGGAAGGCAAGCCAGGAAATCTACCCTCCATGGCCTTTCAATGAACTCCTGCCTCCACGTTCCAGCCCTGCTTGAGTGTCTGTCCTGTCATCCTCCAAAGATGGGCTATGATCTGGGAAATATAAGCCAAATAAATCCTTTCCTCCTCAGCTTGCTTTTTTGTCACAGAGTTTTGTTGCAGCAATAGAAACCCTAAGACTCTTATGAAGATGTAATGAAGCGAGGAAAGAAAGAAAAAAATATATAATTTGTAGTCAAAGGATTAGAGAGATACCAGGAAGTAGAATGGAGCTAAAAACCCCAAGTTCAAGGAGATAAACAAATTAAAGACATTAAATAAAATTAAGTGGTGATCTCAGAGGCAAGATCCTACCCAACTAAGTTCACATCATGTGAAAAGGAATTAGAGAAAAATCTTTGATCCTGGCATGTGGTACATAATTTTGATCCCAGCACTCAGGAGACAAAGTCATGCATATCTCTGAGTTCAAGGACAGGTTACAAAAACAAGTTCCAGTACAGCAGAGCTTAAGGAGTGAAGGAAATCATCTAAAACAGAAAGCTGGTTAAGATGTAATAGAAGAAGGGGACAACGTTCCCACCACCCCAGCAAGTAGCATACTTGGCAGCTTCGGCCACATGGCTCCGTCTTTAGAGCCAACTGCTCTGAACTACTCTGAAGGATAGGCCCAGTAACCCCCATTGATGGCCAACACAAAATGAACCCAGTAGTATTTTTGTGAAGAGTTTTCTCACATTGTTTTTGTGGGAGGCATTTTTATGTCACTGTTAGTTGTTGTTTGTGTTTTTTTCATTTTGTGTTATGTTTTTATTTAAGTTTTTATGGATTTGGTTGTGTATATACTTCTCGTGTATTTTTTTTGTTTGTTTGTTTTGGTTTGCTTTTTTATTCTGCTTTATATGGGTTGATATTTATTTGTTTGTTTTCTAAAAAAAGAAAAAAAGAAGGCCTGGAATTTGGTAGATAATAAGGGGAGGAGAATCTGAGAGAATTTGGCAAAAGGCAAATCATAATCAGAATATATAATATAAAAATTTAATAATTCACACACATATAACATGCATATATGTATAGCAAAATATATGTATATTTTTTAAAACTCAAAGGAAATTTAAAGTAAGCATGTAAGACTGCTCTGTTTTAAGTGAACCCACATTAGTTCTTGGTACTTGCTGTTTTTATTTTAAATTCTTTTGAATCAGATCAAAATTAATAATTAGAGAAACAAATATCTCATCAATGTTAAATTTGACATTCTTTATTTTAAAGGATATAATCAAGCCTATTTCTTGGAAACTTTTGCACTGCATTTCAGATTCATAAGGCATTCAAAGTGTAACAAAAAGCATTCTAAAGGTAATTATAAGTTAATGCAGTTCCGCCAAAGTCAGGAAATTTAGACTAATTTTAGAACAATTAGTAGTTTTCATAAAATGTGCACAGTATAATTAATAATTCATCTACTTTAAGCATTATGTTGTTCTCTGTTAAGGCCTTTTGACCCTTTCAGGAGTAAAAACAACAAAAATGAACACTTACATCTTTGTTCCTTCAAGTAGGCATGGCTCATGCTAAGTATGTGAACAGCTCTCAGAATGTTCAGATGCCCTGTCCTGTCTTGGCTTTCTGACTCCTCTTCTTAAGGCTCTCTCCTACTTGTGCTCTATTTTTCTTCTTCTTCTTTATTTATGTATTATTTATCACAATGTATTCGCTTTGTATCCCAGCCGCAGTCTTCTTCCTCATCTCCTTCTAGTCCCATCCTCCCTCCCTGTTCTCCCCCTATGCTCCTCCCTGAGTACACTGATGGGGAGGTCCTCCAACCCTACTATTTGACCCTAGCCTATCAGGTCTCATCAGGAGTGACTACATTTTCTTCCTCTGTGACCAGGAATAGAACACTAACAGCACAGGCTTTAAAATCAACAATAAATAAATGGAATCTCATGGAACTGAAAAGCTTCTGTAAAGCAAAGGACATTGTCAAGAAAACAAAATAACAACCTACAGTCTGGGTAAAGATCTTCACCAACTCTATATCAAGAAGATAAACACTAACAACAAAGTAATCAAATTAAAATATGTAGTACAGAGCTAAACAGAGAATTCTCAATACAGGAATATTGAATCACAGAAAAACACTTAAAGAAATGCTCAACGTCCTTAGTCATCAGGGAAATGCAAATTAAAACAACCCTGAGATTTCACCTGACACCCATCAGAATGGCTAAAAACAAAAACTCAAGTGACAATGCATGCTGTAGAGGATGTGGAGAAAGGGGAAACTTCCTCCATTGCTGGTGGGATTGTAAACTTGTACAACTACTTTGGAAATCAATCTGGCGCTCTCTTAGGAAATTAAGAACACTGCTACCTCAAGATCCAGTTATACCACTCCTGGGCATATATTAAAAAGATACTCAACCATACATTAAGGACATTTATGCTCTGTTTTGCATATGTCAAATATCCCACAGAATCACTGTCTTCATTCTTCCCTCTGCCCTGCACAGACTTCTTCATGATACCCAGTGTGTTTTACAGCTGTATACTAAAACATGATGTTATTGCCAAGGTCTTCATGATGTTACTCTTCAAAGTTGCTTTCGTCTGCCTTGTTTATCTTAGTTTAACACAACCACCATATGGTTTATTTGTTTAGTCCAGGCTTTGCACAGCTACAGTTGATAACTTCATAGCACGAGGAGTATTTACCATTGAGCTGCTTATTTATCCAAAGATCTTGGAACACTGTTGAGTATATCACAGAGACACTCAATGGATCGTTGTTAAATGAATATGTGAAAGATAAATGGATAAGCAAAGGAAGCCTATTTCATTAGGTTAGCAAAATTTCGTGAGAAAGTTGGTTTAAATATTTTTATCAAACTGTTGAAAAACATAGTACCAGAATAGCCTTCTCATAGAGTATCAAAATGTTTTAAAGTGGTTTTATTGATTTTTACTATTATTCTATTATTTACATATTGTCCAAAAAATCATATATGACATTATAGTACAAAATGTTACCTATCACATTGCTTCACCAGAATTTGATGTTTGTTTCTTACCCTGCTCGGCTTATCTGGGTAAGACCAGGATTGCTACAAACTTGAAATCTTAAATGGGTCCTGACACTGCAGTAATTTACAAATGTTTCACAAATGGTAATTTGGTCTTATACCTATATTACATAACTATATCAAAAGCATCGTAATTTATATGATTTCATTGCTTACCATGGCTTTAGAAAATTATGTAAAATGGTAGAAATTGAATCAAAACAGATTTATTTTAACAGCTTAAAAATTTATAGATTTTTAATTCTTTTGTGGTATTTATGTGTATAGACTACTCAAAATATTGATATTGTAGAATCAAAATTTGATGATATTTTAACAATCTTATTTTAAGATAATAATAGCATCATATAGAATGATTACAAAATCAAGTAACCTTATTTTCTATTCATTTACAATTCTGTTTTCTGTTCTTATTAAATAATACTCAGAAGAATAATATATGATTTCTGCAGTACTGAAATGCAAATATTAGTAAATATACAATCCAAATTTCTGTGAAATTTTTAAAACTTTGGTACCATATGAGTAAATGAATCAGAGCATTAAAATTAAAATTCTATCACAGTGTTTAACAATGAACAGATGAAACAATAGCTAAAATACTTGTGATCTTAGTAGGTCCATTTCACTATAACTGTAAACACAGTTTCAAATGTCTGCCTTTCAGTAGAAGAGAGGTTAAAGTTTATCTCTTTTCCTACATGCTTCTCATGTTCTGAATATAAGGTAGTATGCTCTAGTGATGGATTAAGACAATTTCTGGGTACCTTACACAAGAAGTTGATCCTACAAATACATGTTTCTTATCCATTCAGAATAAAAAACAAAGTGCATTTGCTGCATAGCTAACAGACTACAATTTAAGTTACTATTTCAGATGATGAATTTAATCTCAGCTCACTATAAAGGAAGGTCTAATTCAGGATCATTATTCGCTTGCTGTATTAATTTAATTATGTACGTTTAATACTCTTTAAAATTGTCAGCTGCACTTATATTTAGAGAAGTTGTTAACATTTTTAACTTTAAATATACTATAAAAACCATTTATTTTACAAAACTAAATTTTCATTTTCTCTGTTTCTTGCTATTACTTAAAACAATACTTGAAATTTCAGTCAGTCTTGGGAATTATATATCTATCCAAATTAATAATGTCATTCTTCTATCTCCTCCATCCTGAGAATATGCTACATATTTCTCTCTTTGCTGAATAGCTCAATAATTTATATTCTAATGCTTCTGATCTCTTTCTCAAGTTAATATTTATTATAATATATACAAAACTTAAAAGATTGTTTATTGGCATCTGTTAGTGTCAGAACACTAGAAGTTTTAGAAACATATCTTTTCAACATTAAAGTACTATTTTTATCTGCACATTGGCTTTCCTTTCTCAGAATCCTATACACCTGGTACAAAAATTGTTGAGCAATATGAACCCATTTTATAATAACCAATAAGAAATGAGCTTAGGAGCTTAGAGGCTGCTAACACAGTATTGACTGATGGTTAAGAAGTTGGGGAGCTTAGTGTCCTTTGTGATCTATCTCTACACATGAAATGCACATGTAGATATGTATGTTTCATGTGTATGAACACACTACCTACCATGAACGTGCATGGTTAAGGAAAAGAAAACCTTGAAAACAAGTAGCACTATGGTGGAATGTAGAAACCTCAGTAGAGAATAAAGAACTGTATGAATTCCTGCTTGTTATTCAGTTGTTAAAGTATTGCATGTATATCAGTTTGTGATCTAGCCATGCTCTTTTTCTTCCGTCCAAATAAAATCTTGCATTTCCACTGGGGGAAAATGTATCAAGCTACTCTTCTCTGTGTGTGGTGTGTGTTTTTTTTTTTTTAACATGAAGTATTGTATTTTTAAATCATTGACTGACCCTCATTTCTGTAAACTTTCAGTTTATTTTCCAGAGCATGGAATTGAAATGCCATCAACACTCTCAAAATATTAGAACATAAAAGGGAAAATAAATGAGCAAAATCTTTCAATGCTGCCTGCCAGGACAAGTAGTGCCAGCTCAGGAAGAATGAATAGTAGGACTCAAGAAAACATTAAATGAGTATCTGTTAGTAATATTTAGTAGTTAAAAAATTATTGTTAGAATTTGTGAGTTTTGCATTTTTACTACTTTGGCTTTTTAATTTTCATAAACAAAAACATCAAGGAACTCTTTCATTGCTCATTTTCTCCCATTTTTTATGAAAAATTACTTACCAAATAGAAGTTTTATACAAGACAATAGACAAGATATTCAAAATAAAATATATTTTTTCAGCTTTCATGTCAGAGTGCTTAATCTGTCATTTAGCAGGAAACTGTCAGGATTACATTTCCTTGAGAACTCCCTCCACTCCTCTCAATCCCCCTACATAGCTCCCTTATCTCAGAGATACATTTCTCTTTAGTTTCCCTTGACAAAATATAGGCATCCCAAGGATGCCAACCAAATGTGATATAAAAAGATAGAACAAGACTAGGCAAAAAGCCTCATATGGAGAATGGACAAGTCAATCCAGGAAGAGGAAAAGATTCCAAGAGCAGGCAAAGGAGTCACAAACACCCCACACTCCTACAGTTAGGAATTCCATAAGAACACCAAGGTAACAACCATAACATATATGTAGACGACCCAGCTCAGACCCATGCAGGCTCCATGATTTCTGTTTCAGTCTCTGTGGACTCCTATGAGCTCTGCTTACCTGACTCTGTGGGTGTGTTTTCCTGGTGCCCCTCAAACCCTCTGGCTCCTACAGAATAGGAAAAGATATTCACCATCATCACTCTTGTGGTTTAGTAACCTCCCCTATACATAAACTATAATGAATTTCATTAAACATAAACAATGCATTTGCTTCCTCTCATCTACTACTGATTATCTTAGAATCGCTGCCTTCAGTACTTAGCATTTTCTGGCTCTCCTCAGCTTGTTCAGACTTCAGTCTTTCATAACTTGAACAGTTATTCTTTTATGTTCTTTTGTTTTCTATAGAACTTGTAAGGCAACTAGATAAAAGGAGAATAGGAAAAGGCTATAAAAAAAAAGCCAAAAAATGGAGTCAGCTATGAATGTCAAAGAAGTCAAAGAAGGCATTAAGATTGGCAATATTAAGACAAAGTACAGCTGACCCTTACTAATCCTCACCCAACTCCCCAGAATACACACACACACACACACACCAGTACTGACTCTACAAAGGAATGATTGTACCTCAACATTACCTGAGTAGTTAGAGAATAATTGTGTCAAAGGGAGTGAAGTTTCCTGATGAGTTTTCCGGAACCTCACTGGTTAGTGCCTTAGCCACACTTCCAGGTGTAGCTCTGGTCACGCCATTCCTATACCGGTCTTTCTTGGTGAATTCTCACAGAAACAAGCCTATTCAGGATTTCACATTTCAAGAACAGTAAACATTTTTTCCTTCTTTCTATGTTGAACTGATACATTTCTCCTGAGAAAACTTGAAATAAATATATTTTGCAAAGAACAACACATTCAAGTGATTAAGAGATTTGGAGTGCTTTTTAATATTTGCAATAGCTGTTGTAATTATATCTGGCTCACTGCTGAACCAACTATCCCCAGGGTTCTAATGGAGAGCTACCCTAAATGTTCATGAAACAGTGATGATTTCAATCTTGTCTCTTCTCTGGAGATAACATTAATGCTTGTGCAGTACCTCACGGGAGAATAACTGGATATAATTCCTTAAGCAAATGCACAACATGTGAGTGAGAGCTAGACAAGTATTCATTTACAAGTAAAATAAATCTGTCTACAACTTGCTTGATGTCACTTTCAGGGATAGTGACAACAATGCCATTATCCTAAAGATGACTTGTTCTGGGCATTGTGTCATTATGTAAAAGAGATGGCGTGTTCCCTTAACAGCCCGTCTGGTAGGTGTGGATAGCTTTCAGCTGACAAAGTTTTATAATACATTTCAGATGGTCTGCATGAAAAGGACTTGTGCACCTAAGCAGCTATAACAAGGCATCTGCTGAATTCTTAATCTTCCTCTTCTTTTACTTTGTGCATATGTTTATTCATTTTTATTTTTGCCAAAGACAGTCTCCATTAACCAATCAAGAAAATATTATTGTTGTTATTAATGTGATTATTATCACTTCAAAGTTTTTTCTTTTTTTCTGTACATTGTTGAGCATAGTAATTTAGTAGTCTGTGTTTGTAGAGTAAATATCATTCCAGCCATGATCACAGAGTCAAATAAGCTCAGTGTTACTAGAAAACAATATTTTAAATTTCCTTAGCCTAAGACTAGACAAAAAAAGCAACACTCATCCACAAACAAGAGAAATTTGGGAAAACTCAGTGTTACATACAAATTTTCACGCCCTAGATGTTTTTTAAAAAAGTGAGTTATTTCCCAATAACTGTAGTCTGGTATGTTGGCTTTGGACTTGTCCTGTTCAAGTTCAAATTAGTGTGCTGTTAATCCAATGCAAACCCGACAAAATGGGTTAGTTGGAATATTATTGCACAATATAGTCTAGATCTGCAAATAGAGTGAGGTTCGCAACCTTGCATACTTTCATAAAAAGAAACCAATAGATATGAATCATATGTTTGAAAAGGAAAAGTTTCCCATGCATGGCAGTCAAATGTCACCTAGGAAGCAGGGTAAATGGAAGAGCCCTAATAGTAGAATAATGTGCTCTTTTACAAAAACTACTGTGACTTAGGCTGAATTTAGAACAAGAGGAGGAAGGTAATTATGATTTTTCTGGATGCATTAAGATTCCCTAACATGTTCTCAATTCTTCATTAGTGACATGTGTTATACTAAAATTTTTATAACTGTAATTTTATTTTAAAAAGTAAGTACTTTTAGTAAGAAAAACTAATACAATGAGCAGTAATAAACTGCTTAAAATGCTTATTGCCCATATTTGGAGTATAACATTCAGCTTCAAAATAATGTTAGGAAAAAGGGCATAATAGAAATTATATATAGAGAGAGAGATGTGAGAGCAGGATAACTAGGTTTTCACAAATAATATCCATGTGCTTGCTAATTTTTTATGACCTTCTTTCCTTGCTAGAAGAGAACATGAGAATAGATAATAAAAAAAAGCTGTTTAGTTTAAAACTGTATTTTATTTCAGGTCTAAGAAATGGCAAATAAAAGCTTTCTTCAAAAAAGCATAAAGGTATGAGTTCATATCTTTGTCATAACTGTCAATAAATCTCGGCATCGTAATATGTGTTTTGATCCAACAGCAGGGGGTTGGTGGCCATCAAAAACAGGCAGCTCCAACATGTCCAACTGCAACAGTGAGCTCCAGGATCTGTTATAGATCCTGGATTTTAAAAAGACACACACACACACTCATGAGTACCCTTCTAAAAAACAAAACAAAAACCTGAACTTGACCTGTATTTTATACACACATACACACATGTATACTGAATTCAACAGTACACAGAGTTAACATACATATACACCTTTCACAAACACAAAGACATTATCTCAAGTAATAAACACAATATCAGACTGATGGTACATAAGCATTTTTATTTTCTGATAGAGTTAAATGGTTCTCCGGAGAATAAAATGTACTATATGGTAGAACTTGCACTGACTATATAATTTAGCACATTTTAACTTACAACTCTGTCATGAGATAGAATATACAGTTTTTAGTGGTCTGGTTAACAGCTCAAGAACCATACTTTTAATTTTTATTATATTTAAATATTTTCATTATGTGACTATGTGTATGTCTGTGTGTATATATGCAACTGTTGATACCTGTAAAACCCAGAAGAGGGTGGTAGAGATCTTGGTGATGATAAGAAACCTTAGATAGGTGATGGAAACCAAACTCAGGTCTTTGGCAATATTAGTGTGTATTCTTAACCACTAACCTATCTCTTCATTCCCTTTATTTTTTTCAATACATTGATTGATTGATTGATTGATTGATTGATTGATTGATTGATTTGTGTGTGTGTGTTTGCATATGAGCCAAAACAAATGTGTAAAAGTCAGAAAAAAAATTTTGTAATTATTGTTCTCCTTCTACCAAGTCAGGCCTAGGAGTCAAACTCAAGCTATCATGCTTTGTCGGAATGACTTTACATATCCAGCTCTCTCAGAGGCCCTCAGTAAATGTAAAACAATGTATATAACTTAGACATTGCCTTTTAAATATCTACCCTTTCCTAAAACCAGTAGAACCAAAAGACCAAAAGGAAAATGGGCATTGTTGGAAAATGGTAACATTGGTAACATTCCTTGATAGGCAGTGTTTCATTTTAAGAAAAAGTCAAAAGGAAAAATTTGTCTTATATGTTTTTATAAAAGAATTTACAGACAAGGTTTGATGAAAAGTTTAAACTTTAAAGAGAGCCAAAATATCTGGGCCTTGAAGTGGCTGATGAATCAACCAAATACCAAGTATAGAGACGACCTAGACTCCATGCACAGATGTAGATGTAGCCTATGGACAGCTAAGTCTCTAAGTGGGTTCCCTAGTAAGGGAAGCAGGGGCAGTCACCTGCATCAACTTGATTGCCTTCTCTTTGATCACCTTCCCCTGGCTAGGTGGCCTTACTAGGACATAGAGAAAGAGGATCCAGATAGTCTTGATGAGACCTGATAAGCTAGGATCAGATATTAGGGGAGAAGGACCTTCTATATAAGTCGACTAGAGAAGGGACATGGGGAGAAAGAGAGAGAAAGGGTGGGACCTGGAGGAGATGAGGGAGGGAGCTACAGCTGAGATACAAAGTAAATAAATAATATTAATAATGATAATAATAATGAAAAAAATAAAAAAGTAGTATTAAAGCTTTAAAAATGACTATTCTTCTGAAGATGTTAAACACCAACAAACAAAGCAATCCAATTTCAAAATGCGGTACAGAGCTGGTGGGAATGTAAACTTGTACAACCACTTTGGATATCAATTTGTCAATTTCTCAGAAAATTAGTAATAGTGTTACCTCAAGATCCAGCTATAGCACACACACATATACATGTGCTATGCATATATCCAAAAATGCTCAACTATACAACAAGGACATTTGTTCAGCCATATTCGTAGCAGCTCTATTCATAATAAATGGCTGGAAACAAACTAGATGTCCCTCAATGGAGGAATGGATATAGAAATTCTAGTATATTTACACAATGGAATACTACTCAGGAAACAACGAAATCACGAAATTTGCAGGCAAGTGGTGGGAACTAGAAAATATCATCTTGAGTGAAGTAACCCAGAAACAGAAAAGACAAACATGAGATATACACACTCATAAGTGGATATTAGCCATATAATATAGGATAAACATACTAAAATCTATACTGCTAAAGAAGCTAAACCACAAGGAAGACCCTAGGGAAGAGGCTCAGTCCTCATTTAGAAGGGCAAATGCGAGAGACACAGGAAGCAGAAGATGACAGGGAACAGGACAGGAGCCTATCAGAGAAGACCTCTGAAAGACTCTACTGAGAGAGGTGTCAAAACAGAGGCTGAGACTCATAGTTAAACTCTGGTCAGAGTTCAGGTAATCTTATGAAAGAAGAGGGAGATAAAAAGACTGGAGGAGACAGAAACTCCAATAGGAGACCAACAGAGCAATAAAAATCGAACCCTGAAGAGAATGATACACCAAACAATGACAATGCATGGAGAGTACCTAAAACCCTGGTTTAAATGTAGCCCATAAACTCAAGTCTCCAAATGGGGTCCCTAATAAGAATAAAAGGGACTTTCTCTGGCATGAACTCAGTGACAGGCTCTCTGATCACCTCCCTCTGGGAGGTGCAGCCTTGCTAGTCCACAGAGGAAGACAATGCAACCAGTCCTGATGAGACCTGATAGGCTAGGGTCATATAGAAGGGGAACAAGACCTCCCCTATCAGTGAACTAGGGGAGGAACAATGGGGCAGAAGAGGGAGGAAGGGTGGGATTTGGAGGAAAGGAGGGAAAGGGCCACATCTGGGAAACAAATTGAATAAATTGTAATAAATGATAATAATAAAAAGGAAAAAGGCTATTTTTAAGGACTTAAATAGATAATTTAGTAATGTAAAGTTTGAGAGTTTAAAACAATACCCCAGTCTATTCAGAATTATTCACTCAATACTATAAGCTGCATAGCTTATAATCAATATAAATGTGTTTGTCATGAATTTGTATCTGAAGAATGTTCAGTGCAAGTAGCAAAGAAATTTTATCTAGAATTATGATTCATGAAAGGGGAACCCTCCTCCATTGCTGGTGGGAATGTAAACTGGTACAACCACTTTGGAAGTCAGTCTGGTACTTTCTCAGACAATTAGGAACAATTAGCTCAAGACCCAGCTACACCACTGCTAGGTATATACCCAAAATTTGCTCAAGTACACAACAAGGACATTTGCTCAACCATGTTTGTAGCAGCTTTATTTGTAATAGCCAGAACCTGGAAACAACCCAGATGTCCATCAACGGAGGAATGGATGCAGAAATTGTGGTATTTTTACACAATGGAATACTACTCAGCAATCAAAAAGGAGGAAATCATGAAATTTGCAGGCAAATGGTGGGATCTAGAAAAGATCATTCTGAGTGAAGTATCCCAGAAGGAGAAAGACAAACACGGTATATACTCGCTTATATAGACCTACACGATATGATAAACATAATGAAGTCTATACACCTAAAGAAGATAAACAAGAAAGCAGACACGGGGTCAGATGATCAATCCTCACTTAGAAAGACAAATGAGATGTGCATTGGACATATGACAGGAATCTACCGCAGAAGGCATCTGAAAGACTCTACCTAGCAGCGTTTCAAAACAGATACTAAAACTCATTACCAAACCTTCAGCAGAAAGGAAGTTAGTATGACGTGGAAAGGATAGGACCTCCACAAGGACCAAATATATCTGGGCACAGGGTTTTTTTTTCTGAAACTGTTTCTCCAACCAAGGATCATGTATGGATATAACCTAGAACCTTTGCTCAAACGAAGCTCATGGTAGCTCAATAACCAATTGGTTTCCCATAGTAAGGGGAACAGGGACTACTTCTGACAGGAACTCAATGTCAGGCTCTTTGACCTCCCCACCCCCCAAGGGAGGAGCAGTACTGCTAGGCCACAGAGCAGGACTTTGCAGCCAGTCCTGAAGATACCTGATAAAACAGGGCCAGACGAAATCTCCAATCCGTGGACTTGGAAAGGGGCAGGGAGGAGCTCAGGGAGGGAGGGTGGTATTGGGAGGGAATAAGGGAGTGGGATACAACTGGGATACAGTTATTAAAATGTAACTAATAATAATAATAATAATAATAATAATAATAAAAGATTTTCAGAAGTGATAATTTTACAAAACACAAGGCAATAATAAAATATGGTAAATAATAAAAAAGAAATTTTATCTAGAATTATGATTCATGATTTATTCAATTGTTTTAAATTGAATGAATTAATTTAATTAGTGAAGTTAAATTAATTTAATTAAATCAAATTAATGTCTTTCCAGAAACAACAAACAAAACCAAAACAAACAAAAAAACAAACACCTTTACTTCACTACACTGGGCTTAAGTAGCTGTAAGCCTGATGACAAATAGTATATCTTTCTGTCTGGACTTTCTATATCTTTCTGTTTAGGTTCTTGGTGTGAACCTTAGATTCCTCAATGTGTGGTAGACTAACAATAGCTACACATTTTTATAGCACTTAAATTAATCCAGAGAAGATTTCTAACTGACATGAGCCAAAACTGAAAAACATGTAATAATTTAAAGCAGGATTTTCAGAACGCACTTTCCTTCGATTCTATGGGTCACACCTGGAGGCTCCAGGAATAACAACAAACTTCAGCCACCATTAATCAAGGAGTAAAAAAGTACTGTACATAAAAACAAAAAAGGTAAACAAAGTATGAGAAATAATTGAGATTTTTAAAATATGTTAAATGAGTGACTCAGTAAATAACATTAAAACTGGCTTTTGTGGGTTAAGCCTGAGACACTCTAGTCACAGAGAATAAACATCAACAACTTGCATATCATATTGCAAATGCCTTCCTTGTACTCACATTTGTTAGAAATAAAAGTGCACATAATCTCAGAATGATGAGAGTCCATAGGGTGTTATTTTATATGTAAAATAAAAATACTATAACATATTTAAGTATAACCCTGTGTATTATTCTTGCTGGAATATTTCTTCTGCTAAAATAACTTATACGCAAGGCAGTGACCTGTGAATGTTGGACACCCAAGAAGTTTAGTTAGTATCAGTTGTGAAAGTGAGAAACTCACTGAAGTCTGCACTTGAATATTCTAAATTATGCTTCTCATGCGAAGACAGAGAGGGAACGCTGCTGATAAAAGGGAGTTGTGATTTTTCCTAGAAGTTACCACAACTGCCAAATGAGTGGGCTCACACAGCTGCTGTGGAGCATCCACTTGAAACAAGGAATGGCAGGGTTGGCATCCAACTCATTTTTCGAGAGACAGTTGAGGAAGTCATTAATGAAAGAGGCCCCGTTGGAAAGAGCAGGCGTGAAATCAGTGATTTCAGAAGAGCCGTTGCTTATCTCTTTGAAAATGTCTCTTCCTCTTGTTTGGCATAAAGCAGTTAAACAGTGCCATTGTAAAACTCTGTGGATGACTTGAGGACATGCGAAAGGATGTCTGTTAACCAAAGTTGCCAAAGCTCCTTGCCATGTATCCGTGTGCTACCTCACTCAGCTCCTCTGAATGACCATCATTTCTCTTTCAAAGTTATTATGAATCTTACATTTTCAGGAACAATGTTACTTTAAACAACTCAAAACTGTGATTCCTTGTTGTTCAAATGACGTACCTCAAGCTTAAATGTAATTTCTGCTAACTATATATAAATACATACATACCAAACTCCATACCCAAATAGGACAAGTTTCTCAAATAAAGAAAATGTGCTGTGGTGAAGGGAGACAGGAAATATTCTAAAATGAACTTTGTGTTAAACAGGGCATCAAGAAAATAATGGGTATTAAAGTCAAATATAAAAGTGGGTCTCTACCTATAAATATTATCCAGTGTATCTAAGATTACCAAAATCAATAAAGCATTCCTTGTACATTTTATAATGTTTATGATAAAAACCCTTGGCTTTTTAAAAAAATTAGTTGATATCAAAAGTTCCTTAATCCTTCACTTGCTGACAGATTTTTAAAAAATGACTCTTACCCCTTTTTTTCTAAAATGTTGAATTAATCTGAAAAGTTAATATAATAGGAAAGCTTAACTCACTGACAATGTTTTCGTTTAGTTTAGTTTAGTTTAGTTTAGTTTAGTTTAGTTTAGTTTAGTTTAGTTTTTTAATGTGTGAGAAGGGAGAGGGTGTAACAATGAAAGCAAAGTATTTGGAAGGACCCATGGAAGCCAGAAGAGGGTGACCTAGCCCTAGGTCTATGTCAGAGTACCCATGGCAGCCAGAAGAAAGCATCATGTGCCTGGGCTGGAGTTTATAAGCAGCTGTGAACTACCTTCTGTGTATTCCTAAAACCACTTTTTCATGTCCTTGGGAAGAGCAACAAGCACCCTAAAGGGCTGAGCTATTTTTCCAGCCCTAAAGTCAGCTTGTTTATGCGACTTTCATTATGAGAACTCTTATTTTATTTTATAGTGACCAAATTACCACTCTTTAGATAGATTATTTAAGATAGAAAAACAACAAAAGAGACTAACATACTTTTGCAAAGTCATATTAATAAATAATCCTTGATGAGTAGTATATTCCTTTTATAAAACTTAGCCAAACTTCTGAGCAGTTGTGATTATATTTTGTAGGCAAATTATTATTTTAATGTAAAAATTTAAATATATAGTATTTCTGAATTAGTTACCTGACGCATAAGACCTGCAGCTGCTTTATATAATGTTCGACAAAGAAATAGGTAGGGCACAACTCCTCTGCCTATGGTACATATATTAGATTCACCTTTCCTGTTCAACATTCCAGACACTTAATCCCCATGTAGTTTATTTTAACACACACAACGGTATTATCAAGGCAAGAAGAGTAAAATGTAATATCCACTGACTCTGTGAAATGTCAGCACCACAGCTTTAGTCTAGACCTTCAAATCAAATGATAAATGTGTACCTTTGTCAAATTGTTATGGATTATGGTCAAGTTCTCTCTGGTCATTTCTTTAAAAGTCAAGTTTCCTTTTAAAATGAGAGGTCAAAAAACCATCTTCTTGTTTGAGTGGTTTTATGAAAAGACTATTTTTAAGGTCAAAATCAAATACATTTTCTCTCTTCCTGAAAGAATAAGCTATAAAATTCTCAAAGTTGGTTTCATGTACACTTAAAAGAATGTAGCAATTCACCTAATTGGCCACATAGAAGATTATTCTGTAATTAATAAAATGAATAGGTAATATAAACTTCTAATGTTTCAGGCATATCGATTCAGGCAATAAAAATAAATGGATCTATAACGATTATTCTTTCACAGCAAACATGCATTTACACATGTATGTTAAATAACATCAGGGAAACCACAGCAAAAGGTTTTTTCTTATAACTAAAATAATGTGACTTGAACTAATAAAATATTCAAATGTTTTGCTGAATAGGTATTTTTATAACTTCGGAAGTCACAAAAAAGCAGACAAAAACAAAAAGAAAAAGAGAAAGCAAGGTTTTAAAAAAATTGTGCTTTACACTAACAAAATTTTAGAAGTGGTAACATAAAATCCAGGACTATTTTTCTCACCTTTCTATTTTTCTACATCAAAGCACCCTCAGCTATAACTTCCTTCTTCTTTTATTGAAGATGAATACTGACATTGTGGAATCACTGCAAAGATTGGGACTGATGACTGGAATGAAAAAATCCCTGTTTTGAGGGTGAAAGAAGAATGTTCTAAGAGGTCTGAAATAAATTATTTGCTGGGACTGTGTGTACATGGACACAATAGTCTTTTCAGCAATAGACAGAAAAGCCTGCCAGGCTCATAAATCTGAGGGACAAAAGGGGAACAAACCCTCAGGAAAGACAGCTCCCACCAAATAAAAGAATGAATAATCTCTCTCCATTTGGAAAAGAAATGCAACGTGAATATCAGTAACATGGCAAGCAAAGTGCACCTGAAAACGTGCCACTAGCTTAGAGACCATTTTGCTTGCTCATGTATGCTACTGTGCTTTAGACATTTGGCAAAATTAAAATTACAAGATTACTATATTATATCAACATCAAAAACATGAATCTTCTGTATATAATTGAAATATCTACATAATAAATGATGTGTTGGTGCCTTCCAACCTGACACACTGAAAGGTTTGACTGTTCTAGACTAAGTTGCTATAGCAGAGTACACTACCATAGAAAACACCAGGCTTTCAGGAAGAATCATGGAAAAGACTTACCATCAAGTTTGTGTTTTGGAGAGGTGAAATACACTCTGGTATGGATGGGTGAGCAAGCAGGAACACTTGAAGAACTTTGTGTCTTAACAAATCTTAGCACTGTTCTGATCTTCTTTCTTATGGGTCTGTTTAAGTAGTGAAATTCTTGGATTATCATTGGTGGTTTGGATGAATCTAGTAAAAACTCTCCCATTCTTCTTAGATTTTGTAATTTAATGTTATAAGATATCACTTAAGATATTCTGAATTTCTTCAATATCTGAATGCTTCCCCATTCTTCCCAATTATGTTAATTTGTTAATTAACTGTTATGTAATAGCTTTCTTTTTGTTAGGTTGGACAAGAATCTATTGATCTCCATCTTCTCAAAGAACCACTTTTTAGCTTTTTTTTTTACTTGTATAAGTTTATTAGTTATGTTTCATTAATTTATGTTTTGATTTTTTTCATAGATATATCTCTTTATATCATTTTCAATTTAAAGTTTCCTTATATGTAGATATTATATGTTTATACTATAATCACACTATTTCCTCTTCACTTTTCCTCCTCCTAGATCCTTCTTGCTGTCAGATTTCTTCCCACCTTCTGGAATGAAGTTTGGATTGGTCTAGAATGCAAATTCTTGATTTGTGTTCTCAACTAATTATGTCCTTCTGATTTTTTAATGAAAGAACTCAGAGCTATGAATTTCCCTAAAGAACTTTTTGTCTCATACATGTCTCCCAGAAGTTTGTCATATTGTATTTTTATAAAAATAAGATTAATTACATAAGACCGAAGTTGTAAAACACAAATATAGAGTGGTCACTGTACAACCTGGAATTAGAACGTATTTTAAATCTATGAGGAAGCATTGACAAAAATTTATGATGCTGGATTCTATTGTTCTCCTTTTTTAAATTTAAGTTTTCTTTTTTATATTAAGTACAGTTTATTCATTTTGTATCCCAGCTGTATCCCCTCCCTCATTTCCTCCCCATCCCACCTTTCCTCCTTTATCTCCTTCCATGCCCCTTTCCAAGTTCCAGTGATAAGGGAGGTCCTCCTCTCCTTCCATTTGAGACTATTCTATCAGGTCCTATAAAAACTGGGTGCATTGTCCTCCTCTGTGACCTGGTAAGGCTGCTCCCCCTCCTTAGGGGAAGATGATCAAAGAGCAGGCCAATCAATTCATGTCAGAGACCCATTACTCAGGACCTGTTTGGACACTGACCTACCATGGGTTACATCTGTGCAGGGGTTCTAGGTTATCTCCATGCATGGTCCTTGGTTGGACTCCTGTACCCAGATTATTTGGTTCTGTTGCTCTTTTTATCGAGCTCCTGTCCCCTCCAGGTCATACTATCTCCCCTTCTTTCATAAGATTCCTACACTCTAACCAAAGTTTGGTTATGAGCTTCAGAATCTGCTTATATACACTGCTGGGTAGAGTCTTTCAGAGGTCCTCTGTGGTAGGCTCCAGTCTTGTTCCCTGTTTTCTCCATCTTTGGATGTCTGTTTGTTTTGCCTTTCTGAATGAAAATTGAACGTATTACCCAGGGTCCTCCTTCTTAATTAGCTTCTTTAGGTGTACAGATTTTAGTATGTTTATCCTATATTATATGTCTAATATCCACTTACAAGTGAGTATATACCATGTGTGTCTTTCTGCTCCTGGGATACCCCTCTCAGGATGATCTTGTCTAGATCCCACCATTTGCCTGCAAATTCCATGATTTCCTTGTTTTTAATTACTGAGTAATATTCCATTGTGTAAATGTACCACCATTTCTGTATCCATTCCTCCATTGAGGGACATCTGTGTTGTTTTTAGATTCTGGTTATTACAAATAAAGCTGCTGTGAACATGGTTGAGCAAATGTCTTTGTTGTATACTTGAGCATCATTTGGATATATGCCTAGGAGTGATAAAGCTGGATCTTGAGGTAGCACTATTCATAATTGTCTTATACAGTGCCAGATTGATTTCCGAAGTGGTTGTACAATTTTACATTCTCACCAGCAACAGAGGAAGGTTTCCCTTTCTCCAACATGTATTGTTACTTGAGTTTTTGATCTTAGCCATTCTGATGGGTGTAAGGTGAAATTACAGAGTCATTTTGATTTGAATTTCCCTGATGACTAAGGACACTGAGCATTTCTTCAAGTTTTTCTCTACCATTCCATATTCCTCTACAAAGAATTCTGTGTTTAACTCTGTACCTGATTTTTTTAATTGGATGACTTTATTTGTTGCTTTTTAACTTCTTGAGTTCTTTATATATTCTGGATATTAGCCCTCTGTCAGATATAGCCTTGGAGAAGATCCTTTCCTGATGTGTAAGCAGTATTGCTTTACAGAGGTTTTTCAGTTTCATGAGGTCCCATTTATTGAATGTTGATCAGCAGCCTGTGCTGTTGGTGTTCTGTTCTATTCAGGAAGTTGTCTCCTGTGTCAATGAGTTCCAGGCACTTCCCTACCTTTTCTTCTAACAGGTTTAATGTGTCTGGTTTTATGTTGAGGTCTTTGATCCACTTGAACATCAGTTTTGTGCAGGGTGATAAATATGAATCTATTTGCATTTTTCTGCGTGTAGACATCCAGTTAGACCAGCACCATTTGTTTAAAATGTTGTCTTTTTTCCATTGTATGGTTTTGGTTTCTTTTTCAAAAACCAAGTATCTGTAGGTGTTTGGGTTTATTTTGAGGTCTTCTCCTCTATTCAAAATAATCAGTAGACCTCCTGTATATGAAAGACAAAAGGTTTGAGAAAGAATTAGGGAAACTACACCTTTCACAAGAGCCACAAATAACATATAGTACCTCGGTGTGACTCTAACCAATCAAGTGAAAGACCCATTTGTAAAAAAACTTCATGTCTCTGAAGAAGAAAATTAAAGAAGATATCAGTAGATGGAAAGATCTCCCATGCTCATGGATCAGTAGGATAAACGTAGTGAAAATGGCCATCCTGCAAAAGTAATATACAGATACAATGCAGTTCCTATCAAAATACCAACACAATTCTTTACAGACCTTGAAAGAACAATTCTCAACTTCATATGGAGAAACAAAAAACCCAGAATTTCCAAAACAATCCTATACAACAACAGATCTTCTGGAGGTATCTCTATTCATGATCTCAAGCTGTACTACAGAGCAATAATAATAAAAACTGCAAGGTACTGGCAAAGAAACAGAATGGTGGATCAATGGAACAGAATAGAAGACCCAGAAATAAACCTACATACCTACAGATATTCTCTTTTTATTCCGTTTTTTTTTTCTTTTTTTTCTTTTTCATCTTATAATTCAATCATTTTAATAATATTTCTCCTTTGTGAAATCATTTATGTCCAACATAATTATGAGACATACTGGTTTTCATGGCAAATCCCATATATCAAGGATGCTTTTCATTCTCTCATGTGTATCATTTAGTTACTGTGAAGAATGGTTAAAACACACACACACACATAACAGCAAGACCTTTAGAGTAGTTGTTAAGGCCAGGAAGTTACCAGCACTGGCTACAACAGTAATTTAACTCTGGCCCCTCCGTTTGCCACTGTTAGTTAAAGTCGATAACCATCATTTCTGGAAGCCAGCTGAGGGATCCACACCCTGACTCAGTTTGCCTCCACTGAAGTGTTGAAGATGGTTTTAAGAGAGGAAGGAAAGGGTTTCTCCAGTTTATGCTTTCTGTATTCCACCACTGAATGAAGCCAGGATAGGAACTCAAAAATAACAGGAACCTAGAAGGCAGGGACAGAAGCAGAGGCCTTAAAGGGGTGCTGCTTACTAGTTTGCTCATCATAGCTTGCTCCATTTGCTTTCACAGGACCATCAAACACCCTAGGGATGACTCCAGCCACAGGGCCTGGGCCCTCCCTCATAAATCAAGAATTAAGAAGATACTAAATGCTCTACCATACCTTGCCTGTATGGAAACAATTTTTCAACTGGGGCTCCCTCCTCTTAGATTACTCTATCTTGCCTCAAGTTAACATAAAATTAGTCACCGTGCCATGTTTTAATAAATTATTTTAAAGGTAAAAGTAAATAATAATAATATGTGAAAATACTTCTGCACAGATGTAGCTCATGGAAGTTCAGTGTCCAAGTGGGTTCCATGGTAATGAGAAGAGGGACTGTCTCTGACATGAACTAATTGGCCTGCTCTTTGATCACCTCCCCCTGAGGGTTGAGCAGCCTTACCAGGCCACAGAGGAAGACAATGCAACCACTCCTGATGTGATCTGATAGACTAAGATCAGAAGGAAGGAGAGGAGGACCTCCCCTATCAGTGGACTTGGGGAGGGGCATGTGTGGAGAAGGGGGAAGGAGGGTAGGACTGGGAGGGGAGGATACAAGGTTGATGGGGGGATACAAAGTGAATAAAGTGTAATTATTTAAAATTAAAATTAAAAAAGGAAAGAAAAGAAAATACTTCTAAACACTACTTTACTTCAGGTTGTTAACTACTGTATTCTCAAAAAGTATATAATTTAGACCAGGAACAGTCATATTATAAGGGATTTAGTTCCATAAAATATAAGAATAAATATCTCAATGTTAAACATTAAATGTGTTTACATCATTAAATATTAAATGTATTCTCATAATTTATTTTATACTTACTTTTAAATTTTAGGACAATAAGAAATAAGCAGTTAAGCATTTAGCACAAAGATATTCATGTAATATGTGTAAAAGTTGAAATCCACACCTTGATAATGGCTTCAGCTTCCAAAAACTTCTCAATTATTTTTGAAGCAGCTTCCAAAAACAGTAAATTATAACTAAAAGCTTTTATATAGTTCAGTGTTTTAAATAAGCTTCCATGTATTATATGCAGGATTATTGGGTAAAATAACGATCCACTCTATCAAATATAAAGGAACAACCTTTCCAGTGTATACTTTCATTTCTACATATAATCCATTCCTCCTGATTATCATTTATCAATGAACCTTAATTCATGTAGAGTTGTCTGTTTATGAATGATTAAGAGTACTACTTAATCATTCTACAAAGAAGACTACTTTGTAGTACTACAAAGAAGACTACTCTGGAGTCAGTTATCATAGTAGAAAAGATTCACTACAGTTTGCTCATTTGCTGAGATGTGTAGGCAGAGATTAGAACAAAAAAATGAGCAGAGATTAACTCCAGAGAGTTCAATTCCAGGTCAATCTCTATAGAACAATGGCTCGGTTACCTATGTGCTTTTATCCTCTCTCTCTCTCTCTCTCTCTCTCTCTCTCTCTCTCTCTTTCTACCTCTCTCTCAGTGTATGTGTGTTGTTTTTTTCTTTTTAATTTAACTTAATGTTTTTAATTTATTCACTTTACATCCATATCATTGTTCTTTCCCTCACCTCCTCCCAGTCCCACCCTTTCTTCCTCTTCCACCAACCTTCTACTAGTCCACAGAGAGTGGGAGCCCTCCTTCTCTACCAACTGACACCAGCCTATTAAATCTCAGCCAGACTGGTTGCACCCCCTTTTTTTAGCCTGGCAATGCCCCCCACCAGAGAGGAACGATCAAAGAGTGGGCAACAGAGTCCATTTCATAAAGAGCCCCTGTTCCCCTTACTAGGCACCCACATGAGGACTAAGATGCCTGTAGGCTACATCTGAGCAGAGGGTCTAAGTCCTCTTCATGCATGGTCCTTTGTTGGTGCATCAATCTCTGAAGCACCCCATGGGCCCAGATTTGTTGGCTCTGTTGGTCTTCTTATGGAGCTCCTATCCACTCTGGGCCCTTTTATTCCCTAACTCTTTCCTATGACTCCCTTCACCCTACTCAAAATTTAGCTGTGAGTCTTAGCATTTGCTTTGATCCCCTGTTGTGGGGAGTCTTTAAGAGGACATTAATGGCAGGCTCCCATCCTGTTCCCTCTCCTCAAAAATTTCAGGTGCCTGTTCTACTTGCCCTTCTGAATGAGAATTTAGCATCCTCCCTGAGGTCTTCCTTGGTATGTAGCTTCTTTATTCTGTGGATTGTAGTTTGGTTATAAGCTCTTAAGTGGCAAATATATGCTTATTAGTGAGTATATTCCATGCTTGTATTTCTGCTTCTGGGTTACCTCACTCAGGATGATTTTTTCTTGTTCAATCCATTTGCTTGCAAATGTCATGATTTCCTTGTTTTTAATAGCTGAGAAGTAGTCCATTCTGTAAATTTACCACAATCTATTTTTCAGTAAAGGGACATATAGGCTGATACCAGATTCTGGATATTATGTATAAAGCTGCTATGAAATAGTTAAGCAAATGTCCTTGTTGTATGGTGGAGCATCATTCAGGTGTATGCCCAGGAATGATATAGCTGGGTCTGGAGGTAGCATTATTCCTAATGCTCTGAGAAAGTGCCAGATTGTTTTCCAAAGTGGTTGTATAAGTTTACATTCCCACCAGCAATGGAGGAGGGTTCCCCTTTCTCCACATCCTCTACAGGATGTATTGACACTTGAGTTTTTGATCATAGCATTCTGATGGGTACAAGGTGAAATCTAAGGGTCATTTTGATTTGCATTTTCCTGATGACTAAGGATGTTGAGCATTTCCTTAAATGTTTACCTGTAGTTCAGTATTCCTATGTTGAGAATTCTCTGTTTAGTTTTATATCCCATTTTTAAATTGGATCCTTTGGATTAATTTATTGAATTCCTTATATATTTTGGATATTATCTCTTTGTCAGATGTAGGGTTGATGAAGATCTTTTCCCAGTCTGTAGGCTGTCATTTTGTTCTCTTGACAGTGTCCTTTGCTTTACAGAAACTTTTCACTTTTATTAGGTCCATTTCTTTCTTTTTTATAGTAAAATATGTGAATAATATATTTATTTTTTATTTTTATTTTTATTAATTACACTTTATTCACTTTGTATCTCCCCATAAGCCCCTCTCTCCTCCCCTCCTGGTTTCACCAAGGAGAGCAACAGAACCAGAAATTTGAATACAGGGGTCTTCCCAGAGACTCATACTCCAACCAAGTACTATGCATGGAGATAACCTAGAACCCCTGCACAGATGTAGCCCATGGCAGTTTAGTGTCCAAGTGGGTTACATAGTAATGGGTAGAGGGACTGCCTCTGACATAATCTGATTTGCCTGCTCTTTGATCACCTCCCCCTGTGGGGAGGGAGCAGCCTTACCAGGCCGCAGAAGAGGTCCATTTCTTAATTGTTGATCTTAGAGCTTGAGCTGTTAGTATTCTGTTAAGGAAGTTGTCTCTCGTACCAATGAGATCAAGGCTCTTCCCGACTTTTTCTTCTAACAGACTTAGTGTGCCTGATTTTGTGTTGAGGCCTTTGATCCATTTGGAATGTAGTTTAGTGCAGGGTTATAAATATGGATCTATTTGCAGTTTTCTACATGTGGAGATGTAGACCAACACCATCTTTTGAAGATGCTATCTTCTTGCCATTGTACATTTTTGAGTCCTTTGTAAAAAAAATTAAGGGTCTGTAGGTGTGTGGGTTTATTTCTTAGTCTCCAATTTAATTCCATTAATCCAAAAGTATGTTTCTATGCCAGTACCATGCATTTTTTATTACTGTTTCTTATTGTACATCTTGAGATCAGGGATGGAGATATCACCAGAAGATTTTTTATCTTTTGAGCTATTTGAGCTCAAAAGATGAGACTGTTTGAGCTATTCTGGGTTTTTGTAATACAGAAGAATATACCTTCTTTTCAGGACATCATGGAACCTTCTCTGAAATTGACCCTATAGATGGTCTCAAAGCAATCCTCAATAGATTCAAGAAGATTGACATAATACCTTATATATGCCAGACCAAAGCTGTACCTCCACAACAACAGAAATAGCAAACACCTACACATGGAGACTGAGTTGTTATGAGGTAGTCTCCAAATGGGTTCCCTAGCAAGGGAAACAGGGCTGTCTCTGACATGAACTGAGTGGCTGGCTCTTTGATAATCTCCGTCTGAGGTGGAGGGTGCAGCCTTACCAGGCCACAGAAAAAGACAATGCAGTCAGTCCTGATGAGACCTGATGGGCTATGGTCAGATGGAAAAGGAGGAGGACCTCCCCTCTCAGTGGACTTGGGGAAGGGCAAGGGAGGAGAAAAGGGGGAAGGGTGGGATTGGAAGGAGATGAGAAAGGGGGCTACAGCTGAAATACAAAGTGAATAAATTGTAATAAATAAAAAATAAATTAAAAAAAAAGAACAGAAAAAAAGATTTTTTAAAAAGCCTACACATTCATGGAAACCAAACAGTTCTCTACTCAGTGACAATTGGGTAAGGAAGAAATAAAGAAAGAAATCGTACAAGTCTTTGACTTGCATAGTTAGGGTCACATCAAGGTACTTTATTAAAAATGATTGAATTAATAAGATGAAAAAAATGGAATAAAAAGAGAAAAATATCTGTAAGTGTGTAGTTTTTATTTCTGGGTCTTCTATTAGATTCCATTGATCTGCCATTCTGTTTCTGTGCCAGACACCACAAAGAAAGATAATTTCAGACCAGTTTCCCTTATGAACATTGAATTGACATAATAATACTAAATAAAATACTTATAAATCAAATCTAAGAACACATCAAAGGTATCATCCATCAGGACCAAGTAGGCTTCATCCCAGGCATGAAGGGGTGTTTCAATATTTGGAAATCCATCAATGTAATTCACAGTATAAACAAACTGAAAGAAAAAAGGTGTGATCATCTTAGATGCTAAAAAAAGCACTTGACAAAACTCAACACCTGTTCTTGTTTAAAATCTTGGAGAGATCAGGGGGAAAAGGCACATACCTAAACACAGTAAAGATAATATACAGCAAGCCTACAAGCTTATAGCCAACATCAAACTAAATGGAGAGAAACTTAAATCAGTTCTACTGAAATAAAAGAACACGACAATGTTGCCCACTCCCTACATATCTCTTCAACATAATACTTGAAGTCCTAGATAGAGCATTAAGATAACTACAGGAACTCAAGGGGGTACAAATTTGAAAGGAAGAAGTCAAAGTGTCACTATTGGCACATGATATGATGGTATACATAAGTGACCCAAAAATTCTGCCAAGGAAATCCTACAGCTGATAAACACCTTCAGCAAAGTGACTGCATACAAAACTAACTAAAAATAAAAATCAGTAGCCCCCTGTATGCAAAGGAAAATGGGCTGAGAAATATATTAGGGAATCAACACCCTTCATAATAGCCACAAACAAAACAAAACAAAAAAGGTGCCAAGAAAGTAAAAGACTTGTTTGAAAAAAACAAAAAAAAACAAAAAAAAAAAAAACAAAAAACTTCAAGTCTCTGAAGAAAAGAAATTAAAGAAAATATCAAAAGATGGAAAGATCTCCTATGCTCATGGATCAGTAGCATTAACTTAGTGAAAATGGCCATCCTGCCAAAAGCAATCTACAGATTCAGCGCAATTCCCATCAAAATACCAGCATAATTCTTTACATACTTTGAAAGAACAATTCTCAAATTCATATGAAGAACACTCTTACATGCAACTTATTCTGACACTAATGTGATATTAATTCCATAAATTAAAACTAAGATTCTTTATATAGTATGATCCATATATTTGAGACACTTATTTCAGAAAATGTGTCAAAGCTCTTGCAGTAGTAATATGATATTCTGGGGGCATTTGTGTACCATCTGATGTTGGCACTTATCCTCATACTTAATTTTTAAGGCCTGTCTCCATCAGATTCCATCCATTTGACATTCTACCTTTGTGAAATGTTTCAGATCCATTGCTTTATGAACTATATATGGAATTCAAATTTCATGTGTTGCCTAATGTTTGAAATGAAAGCAAAAAAAAGCTAACCACTAAGTTAGATTCTACATCTTTTTTGGCATATGACTCCAATCCCATCAAATGAGGTTGCAGTGAAGACCTATTTGCTCAAATGAATCCAATGTCTAAGGCTATGTTTTGTGTGACTCTTAACAGATATCTACGAGTCACTAAGTGTGGTGGGCTGTCTGATAAACAAAACAAATAAAATAGGAATGAGGGGGGAAAGCCCTCAAGTAAGATACCGAATTGACCAGAACAGGTAATATCTAACATAAATACCTCCCCCAGCACATGTTGCTCAAGCTAATTAAAAGTAATGACTTATACCGATGGATAGTTCGAACTGTCCACCAGTTCATTGATGGAGGGAGGCTACTATTCCTCTTTTATCTATGAATTGCTTATAAGCATCTGTAAATCATCATTTTACAAAGGGTCCATTCCTTGCTGGTCTGTTTTCTGGTTATGAAACTCATTGTGATTTGTAGTACCCAATGGAAGAAAAAGGTAGAAAGTTTCTTTTATTGTACAATGTTCCTCCTCTTTCACCTCTAAACTTGTGACCATGTGACTATTTCTGTTTCACTCAAAATATGTTGAGCTGGTGGTATCACAGTGATTAAGAGTCTTCTAAAAACTCCTTATCTGTGATGTATGTTCTTGTATGACACCTGTGTCCGGGTCTAGCTATGCTAGAAGGCAGACAGATGTGACAATGTTTATCACTGCTCTATTAAAACGGTAGACTCTGTGCTTGTGAGAATATGTGAAAGTAAGACAGGCAATATTTGAAGAGAATACCAACATTTCATAAGCACGAGAAATTATTTATTTTTTTAATTTATATATTTATTTACTTTACGTCCTGATGATAGGACATTCCCTCCTGTCCTCCCAGTCCCACCGTCCTTCTATCTTCCCTTTATGCCCTCTCTCCTACTCCTCAGATAAGGGTAGCTTCACCTTTACAAACCCACCTCAATATATCAAATGCATCAGGACTGAGTGCTTCTTCTCCTGTGATCTGGACCCAACAGCAGGTAGTGATCAGAAAGCAGGCAACTGAGTCCATGTCAGAGACAGCCCTTCTCCCCTTTGTAGGGGACCCACATGAAGATCAATCTGACCATCAGCTGGATTCAGTCTATGCATGGTACTTGGTTGGTGCTTCAGTCTCCACAGGCTCCCCTTGGCCTTGATTAGTTGCCTCTGTTGGTCTTCTGGTAGAGCTCCTGTCCCTTCAGAGTCCTTCTACTCTTCCTCCCATTCTTCTACATGACTCCCTGAACTCTGCCCGATGTTTGGCTGTGAGTCTCAGCATCTGTTTCAATCTGCTGCTGGGTAGGGCCACTCAGAGGACAGCTATGCTAGGCTTCCATCTGCAAGCATACTAGAGTATTTTTTGGCATTAGAGGTTGACTCTCACATGCATGTGTCTCAGGCTGTGCCAATCATTGTTTAGATGTTCCCCCAATCTCTGCTCTATCTTTACGCCTGCACATATTGTAGCCAAGGTAAATTTTGAGATGAAGTTTTTGTGAGTATATTAATGTTCTCCTCTCTCCACTAGTAGTTCTGTCTAGTTAGAGGGTGGCCTCTTCAACCTCCATGACACCCACCCCTGGAGTCTCAGCTAGAGTCCCCTCCATATCCTTCCAGGAGCCTACCTTGTCATAGGCTTCCAGCTTGTCACAGACATGCTCCCGACCACAGATTCTCTTCTCTCTGCAAGTGTTCTGTCCTCTGTCCGACCTCCACTCTCATGGTTTCACTGTGATAGTCTTCTAAAAAATTCTTGTTTGTGATGAATGCTATGTTTTTATACTTACCTGTGTCAGGCTGTAGCCATGCTAGAGGGAAGACATGTCTTATGTGGACGTGACAACTTTTCTCATTGCTCTATTAAAACCTTAATTTCTGCTCTTGTGGGAATATATGGAAGTAATATAGTCAACATTTAACAGAATAGTTACATTTCAAAGCATAGGAAAGAATTTACAAAAACATACATGGGCAGAAAATATGGTATAATGTCTTTCATATCTCATTGTTTTGGTGATGAAAGAACTTATCTCCTTTCACCTAACCTTTCTCTTTCTGGATAAAAATCCCTGTGATTGATATCAATGAATCATAGTCAAAGCCTCAAAGAAAATTGTTGAAATTTTTGGAGAATTGCAGAACAATCTCATGTCATGCTCTTTTTAAAGGAGATGACCTCAGTATTAATCAGTATAGGGAACTTGCAGATAATAGTGAGTCCATTTGATTTAACTACAGTTTCCATAAATCTAAGGTATCATGCTTGGTACCACCAATGCCCCCTTAACTCACAATAAAAAATCAGAAATTGGCCAGGGATGGTATATGCTAATTCAAAAGAGAAATCTGCAAAGTACCTTGGCCATAACAGAAGAGGGTACCAACTCTATCCTATGCAGTCTTTATGCACACATTAATCGGAATTGGAAAACCTAAGTGACTCTCCTCTATATCATGTTTTGAATTGCCATTGATAAATTACTACATCTCACTTGGGCTTCTGAATTCTGTATTAAATTTTTCAACATATTCTTTAAATTAATGACGATCCTGGAAACAATACTTGCTTGGCTTTATATACTCATCAACACTGTCTCCAGCTAGAAGGCAAAGTGCTAGAAGTAATTCATGTTCACTCACCTAATTATAAGGCAAATAGAAAAGGAACTTTAAAGCTGAGTTCCAAAAAGCAAAAAGGAAATGTTTGTGACTATGCATGTTTAACCATCTAGAAATAAAGCACTTCTTCATTAAAATGCAATATGTGCTATAGGTCCAAATAAAAAGATAGAGGGAAAAAAAGGATGGGTAATGAATATGCAATCTCTTCTAAAATTGGTGAGTAAAAGTCTGTTCTCCATACAAGTAACTCTAATACTGGTCATAAACATAACGGACTGATTTCTTGTTTCCCTGGACATTTGCATCTACAGTAAACTGTTCTCCACCCACCTAAATTCAACCTATCACTAAAATCTACCTCAGCTAACATTTACTCAACCAAGCTCTCTCTCTTCTTCATGGTTCCTTTTTATGGTTCACTTAACATTTTGTTTATGCTTTTGCTGTGTTAGATATCTTATTCTGTGTCATGTTAGAGTGTATATTTTAGCTTTCTATTCCATCTTTGAATCACAAATTGCTTCTCATTGACTTCATTTTAAACATTCTTCTGCACATACTTGCTACAGAGGCTTTGCTGCTTGTTCTAAGGATGTGGATGTTGGAAGGTAACAAAAGTTCAGTGGTTCATAAACAATTGCATCATAAAACTTAACACAGAGCTAGAAATGTTTAATAAATTTTTTAAAAATTATAAATAAATTTTTTGCAAATAGTAAATATTTTTGCAATGTGCTAGGAATATCAGTTACTACAGGGATTAGAAAAAACTTACTTTTTATTGAAAGCAGATCATTTTGTGAAATTTGAGATCTCAGCACATGGTAGATCCTAGGCTTTTTGTCCCTTGCTAACTCTCTGTGACTAATAAAATAATGTCACTTGTTCCTGTGTAATTTCTATCTCACTGGACTCATAAAAGTTGATAACTAGAGAACAATGGAACAGCTTTACAGTGTCTGTCAACATTTGAATAAAATAAATTACCCTTGCCCAAGGATAAAATTTCTGGAAAAGTGAAATAAATGCCTAAATGCAACCTAGGGCCAATTACTTTAAACAGGAAAAATAATCATTCTTGGTAAGATATTTGCACATAAACAGATGGGGAGGAGATCATATAGTGAGAACAAATAAGAAATTTGAAGCAAAAATGGAGATCTTTCTTCTCTAAAGTTATTATATGTGCAACGTTATGAATGCACCTAGAAGGATAATGGCCAATCACACATTCAAGTTAACCCCATTCCTTCAGTGGATTTGAAGAAAGAATTTTGCTATGTAGTTCAAGCCAGCCCCTAACTTATGACAATTCTCCTTCCTCAGCCTCCAGAGTATTAAGAGTACAAGTGTGCACCACCAGGACTGGGTTGTTTAATATTTTTCTGATCCCTCATGAACACTGAAAGTGACAGGGAAGAACAGCTCATGATCTCTCATTTGTAGAGTTGCAGGGCACAACAAAGTAGGCAAAGGATGACCTTTCTAAGACTGTATCTACAATTTATCACTTGTGCTGGATATAAAGTTCTCTGCACTAGAATTTGCTTTGGAAGTCATTAAGTTATTTTTTAATTAAATTTTTATTTTTTCCATTAATTACATTTCATTCACTTTGTATTCCAGCTGTAGCCCCCTCCCTCATTCCCTCCCAATTCCAACCTTTCTCCCTTATCTCCTCCCATGCCCCTCTCCAAGTCCAGTGATAGGGGATGTTAGATAAAACTATTTGTGCTACATCTGAAATTACTCAGGATTTTCTCTGGGACATAGCTAACCCATGCTAGCTAGAAAGAGATTCTCTGAAAAAGAGTCATCTTTTCTGATAGCTAAATGGTACATTTACTGTAATTAAACCATTACTTTTTTATTCTTGGGAGAAACGCAAAATATTAGAATGAAACATTCCTGCTTTTTCTTTCATCTCCTCCTTAAATTGCTTGCCATGTGGGGTTGCAATGATGGTAGGTAACAAAGCTACTTTATCACCTAGGAAATAAACAATGTTCTATACTCTTGAAGATGTTTAGTATTCTAAATAGCAGCCAATGCTGGCTGTCAATGCCAACTTCTAAGCTCAGCTCCTTTATTGCCCTGCTCAGCACTTGATTTCTCTGCTTGCAGCTCAGTACCCAGCATTTGTTTCTTTCTTTTAATAGCTGTGTGAATTACATATGCATACCCTGGGACCTGTTAGCAACAGACCTATTTTGTAAGAACAAAAGCATAAATAAATTCACTTTGAGCTCTTTATAGCCTACACAGAGTGTGGGCTTCATATTGATGCATGAAGAAAAAAATGTCACAAACAGACATGCCTTTTGAATGTGATGTCATGAAAGGTGAAGACTGGCTTGGTGGGTGTCATGGAGTATGTGGAGAAAGGCAGAAATTGAGAAAAGAGAGATTTTCAATGCTACAATGTAGAATACATCATTAACTGTGGCAATTCAGCACTTAGCTGGATATCAGCCTAAATGAGAGTGATGGTGAGACTTTAAAGACAGTGAAGCACTGAGAAGGTGAGCTGACCCAAAAAATATTAATTCTTTCCACTAACAAGGAAATTTAGCCCTTAAAACAACATTTCGGTTAAGGCTAAGAGAAACAGAAAAAAAGAGACTATTCAGTCAGATATTCCTTCTTTCATTAGTTAGGGAAAGACAGAGGTATTGCAAACAGCAATGATATTTGCAATAAGAAAATCAATAACTTTAGCAACTGGGAATTTAGATTCATACAAGTACACAGTGTAACAAAGTTCAGCAGTTTTCCAGAAAGAATCATAGCCTCAGCCAGGCAAATCATTTTGAAAGATCTGTGCTATATTCCTATACATACAAATATCATTTAAGTTTTATTGTTACAGTGAGCTGAGCCTGGAAGTGCGGCATCATTTACCATATAATGGAATGTCTCTCTACACTACATGATTGTTTTTCCGTGATTTTTTCATGGGATATCACATGCAGAAGTATATTCCTGGGAGAAATGATTAATATGCCCATTCCCTTTCCATCTACAGCTCTTTTATCTGAAAACTCTTGAGAATTTATGTTAGGCATATTTTTTTTCTGAACTTTAGGAATAGCATTATATAGTTAGAATAAAGCACAGTATCATGTTTGCATACTAGCTCTTTGGTCTTAGTTCATAGAATTCTCCTATATTTTCCATGTTCTATTAAAGGCTTAACTGTGTATATGCCCTGAACAAAAGGCATTCAATACTTATCAAATCAATACTGTATTCAGTATACTTACACACACATACACCATGGTAATCTTAAATCCTAATTTATATATATTTAAATGTTCTGCGCACTTACAGACATTCTTAAACTTACATGTTTTCAATCACTTTGTATGAGGATATCATTAAACTATAATTGACTAAATTATTTATAATCCAATTGTTATGATTTACTAACTTTCATGACCAAGTACATTTCAATTTAAATTCATGATTTAATTTGTATAACTATTATTATGATTACAGTACCAAAATTATTAAGAAGCATTTTAATAAAGTATTATTTAGCATCATTTTAGACTTACATATACATTGAAAGGAAGACATTTATCATAAGTATGTGGCAGCTACACCTGTCATATTTTCTATCCAGAATGTTCATTTGATATATTTGTTCAATGCACATTGACACATGTGCATTATTATTATTCAAGTTCAAAAAGTTTATATTTTAAGTGCTTTTGCAAATGTGTGATGATACTATGTCCTAATTTGTTTTTCTGTTGCTGTGATAAAGCACTGACTACAAACAACTTTGGGAAAGAAAAGGTTTATTTGGCTTATGGGTTAGGACCTCCTCACCTCCCCAAAGGAAACAAAGTCAGAAACCTGAATGCCAGAATTAAAATAGAAGCCATGGAGGAATTCTCTCTAATTACTTTCTTGATTCCTTTGGCACGAGCAGTTTTTCTTATACAATTCAGGGACACTTGCCTAAGAATTGCACAGCCTTCTTACATTAATTAGCAGTAAAAAAATAAAAAATAAAAATCTCACAGACTTGGTCACAGGCCATTCTGAGAGAGGCAATTCCTACACTGAGTTTTTTTCTTCCTAGGTATGTCTAGGTTTGTGTGAAGTTGAGAAAAACTAAATACCACCCATTGTATGTACAAAAGCACAATTCTCACTTTAAAGCAGATAAGATACAATTTATTTCTGGAGCCAAATGCCAAATGCGAGTGACAATGGCCTAGAAACAGATTCGAACACTATGTTTCTCAAACACCATGTTCTACTATGGTAAGAGTTCCATGAAATTTTATACTCACAGAACAAAAAGAATCATAAATCCAGACACTTCAAATACATTCTTGGAAACACTAAGTAGCTGAGTTCCAGAAAACCCAGGGTATCTCAGCCATCAGCCTGACATGCTGACAATAGTGTAGCCTTGTTTTGGTCCATGGCAGCTAGTGCTTTGTTAATATGTCCCAAAGGATTTGTGTCAAAAAAATATAAAATCTGTACACCTAAAGAAGATAAACAGGGGACCTGGGGTAAGATGATCAATCCTCCGTTAGAAAGACAAATGGGATGGACCTTGGATGTAGGAGACAACAAGTAACAGGACAGGAGCCTACCACAGAGGGCCTCTGAAAGACTCTACCTAGCAGTGTATCAAAGCAGATGCTGAGATTCATAACCAAAACTTTGGCAGAATGCAGGGAATCATATCAAAGAACGGAGAGTTAGTATGACCTGGAGAGGATAGAAGCTCTACAAGGACCAAATATATCAGGGCACAGGGATCTTCTATGAGACTGTTTCTCCAACCAAGGACCATGTATGGATATAACCTATAACCCCTGCTTGGATGTAACCCATAGTAGATCAATATTCAAGTGGTTTCCCCAGTAAGGGGAACAAGGACTATTTCTGACATGAACTCAATGGCAGGCTCTTTGGCCTTTCCCCTTCCCCAAGAGAGGAGCAGACTTGCTAGGCCACAGAGGAGGACATTGCAGCCAGTCCTGAAGATATCTCATAAGCTAGGGTGAGATGGAAGAGGAGGAAGACCTCCCCTATCAGTGGACTTGGAAAGGGGCAGAGAGGAGATGAGAGATGGAGGGATTAGGGAAGGGGCTAATGTGATTAATATAAAAAATAAAAATTATAAAAAATAGTTGTATTTATACAAATTGGTGTATACATATTTTAATGTAATACATATCAACATATATGTTTGAAGATTAAAAAAATATATTGTCACACACAGAGGCTGACAATGGGTGTCTCTTAGGGGTGTTAAAGTTGTCTCAAGATAATTTGGCTCCGTACATGCAATATTCTAAAACTCTCCAATAAAGTCTTTCTCAACCTGTGCTCAGTCCTGTGAATTTTCCTCCTAGGAAATGTTGACCACAATATAAACATTCCATTATACTACGCAATGTACAAACGTCCCTGTGCCCTGCCCTTTGTCCTCGTTTTCTCTGTGAGCCTAGCCTTTAATGGCTGAGCCATCTCTCCAGCTTTCCCTTCTTCCTCGCAACCATTGACAAGCACTGAAATTTTGAGTTCAGAGTTTGGCTTTCTCAAAAATGTCAGGTAGTTGCAATTATACAGTATAGAGACTCTTAAATTATTTCTTAACTCTGAAGAAAGAATTAAAAGAAGATATCAGAAGATGGAAAGATCTTTCATACTCATGGCTTGGCAGGATTAACATAGTAAAAATGGCCATCTTACCAAAAGCAATCTACATATTCAATGCAATTTCCATCAAATTATCAACACAATTCTTTACAGTCCTTGAAAAAAAAAATTCTCAACTTCACATTGAATAACAAAAAAGCCAGATTTGTGAAAACAATCCTCTACAATAAAAGATCTTCTGGAGGCATCTCCATCCCTGACCTCAGGCTGTACTATAGAGCAACACTAATAAAAACTGTGTGGTACTGTCATAGAAACAGAATGCTGGATCAATGGAATCGAATAGAAGAACCTGATATAAATCCACACACTGATTTTGACAAAGTTGCCAAAACCATTCAGTGGGAAAAAAAAAAAAAGGATAGCATCTTCAACAAATGGTGCTGGTCTAACTGGCTGTCTACATGTAGAAAAATGCAAATAGATCCATGCTTATCATCCTGCACAAAACTAAAGTCCAAGTGGATCAAAGACCTCAATATAAAACCAGACACACTAAACCTGTTAGAAGAAAAAGTGGGGAAAATCCTTGACCTCATTGGCACAGGAGACTACTTCCTGAACAGAGCACCAACAGCACAGGCTCTAAGAGCAACAATCAATAAATAGAAACTCATGAAACTGAAAAGCTTCTGTAAAACAAAGGACACTGTCCTTAGAACAAAAATAATGCTTACAGATATGGAAAGGATCTTCACCAACACTATCTTTGACAAACGGCTAATATCCAGAATATATAAAGAACTCAAGAAGTTAAACAGCAACAAATCAAGTAGTCCAATTAAAAAACAGGGTACAGAGCTAATCGGAGAATTCTCAAAAGAGGAATATCGAATGGCAGAGAATCACTTAAAAGAATGCTCAATGTCCTTAGTTATCAGGGAAATGCAAAT
>REGO01000753.1:264992-280474 GCA_010120015.1 Rhombomys opimus
TTACTGAATTTCTGTGTTTCTGGTATGCTTTTTCTGGTTTTCTGGATTGTTGGGTGTTCAAATGAAGAAGATTAGATTTGCCCTTAAGAACCAAGCAACCCTGATCATCAGAAAGCAGTTTAAAGAGGTTTACATCCCTTTTCCCCTGTAACCATATTTGCCCTCCTGGTGTTGGGGAAGTTTGGATGGTTTGAGGTGTAGAAGGAAGGTAGTAGATACAAGAACCCAAATAAAGTTGCTAAAAAAAAATACCTACACTCGACCATCAGAGGTTTCATGGTCCATGACTTAAGGTCTCAAAGCTACTCCTTCTCAAACATCTTTGATCTTGTTTTTTCAAATTAGATATTTCCACTAAATCATTCACTAATGTTGTTTTGTACTAACATTTATTTTCCTGAAATGCTGCCTTCTTTCAACTATCCAATGCTCATCTATTACCTGACATAATTTAGGATTTTCACAAGATTATCATACAAGAATTTCCCAAAAACCATGAAAGGGAAATGGAAATTAACATGTAGTTTCATATTTGTAGGTGATAAAGTTATTTCTAGTGTTAGGAGTTAGCACTCTCCAATAGGGTAGGTCTTTGGTTGGGCTAAGCATTGATTGGGCATTCCCTCAATCTCTGCTCCATCTGCTCTATTTTTATCCTTGGACCTCGGGTAGGCAGGACAAATTTAAAGCCAACGTTTCTGTGGGTGGGTTGGTGTTCTCCTCCCTCTGCTAGGAGACTAGTTTAGTTAGAGGGTCTCCTCTTCAGTCTCTATGGCCTTTGCTACTCGGAGTCTCTAATGAGTACCCTTCATATCCTCCCAAGAGCCGAACCTGACTTAGGTCTTCAACTTGTCACCGAGATACTCCCATCCTCAGTTTCTTTTTTCTCTACAGGCCTTTTCTCCTGTTGCCCTCATTCTTCCCAGTTCTGACCTCCACATTTTTAAGCCTCTGGGCCAATACTTTGCTAAGTTCGCAGACAGGAGCCTGACAGAGTTGTCCTCTGAGAGGCTCTATCAAGCAATGCCTCAAAACAGATGCTGAGATTCATAGCCAAACTCTGGGCAGTGTGTAGGGAATCTTGTGGAAAAGTGAGAGGAACAAGGAAAGGACCTGGAGGTGACAAGAACTCCACAAGAAGACAAACAGAACCGACTAACCAGGACCCAGAGGGGCTTGATTAGACTGAAGCATCAACCAAGGTCCACGCATGAACTGGACATAGGGCTACTATAAAGATGTATCAGATGGACACCTTCAGGCAGGTCCTCTAGTAAAGCAAGTGGGGACTGCATCAGACATAGACTCACTTGCCAACTTTTTTATCACTTTCTCCTGGTGGGTCTGTCTTACAAGACCACAGGGAAAGAAGAAATGCTCAATCCTGATTCAACATGGTAGATAGGAAATAGAGTTCCACTTTCCTGAGGGAAAGAGGAGGGAGGTGGGTGGAGGAGGGAGAAGAGTGGGGCTGGGAAGAGAGGAGAAATGGGACTACAAGGAAGTAAAGTGAATAAAAATAGTATAGAAATGTTATTCCATTAAGAAGTATATATTGGGGCTGAAGTAATTCTTAGCAGGCAAAAATAGAATACTGCTCTTCCAGACACACATTCAGTTTACAACTTCTACACTGAGCAGCATGTAACTCACTGTGACTTCAACTCCACGGTTTCTAATCTCTCTGGCCTCTTAGAGTGCCTGTATTAGTGAAGACATTCATTCCAATGTGCATATACATATACATGTACAGATACATGTACAAAATGGAAAATTAAAAAAATATTATAAGAAGTACTTATAATTAAGAGATATAATAAGCTAAAGAATGTGGGTCAATATTATAGAATTGCCATTTTTAATTTTTATTTTATTTTTATGAATTACAATTTATTCACGTTGTATCCAGCTGTAGCCTCCTCCCCCATCTCCTCTTAATCCCACCCTCCCTCTCTCATCTTCTCCTATGCCCCTCCCCCAGTCTAGTGATAAGGGAAGTCCTCCTCCCCTTCCATCTGACCCTAGTCTATCATGTCTCATCAGGACTGGCTTCTTTGTCTTGCCCTGTTAAGGATGTTCCCCCCTCAGGTAGAGGTGATCAAAGAGCCAGCCCATGAGTTCATGTCAGAGACAGTCCCTGTTCCTATTATTGGGGAACACTCTTGGACACTGAGCTGCCATGGGCTACTTCTGTGCAAGGATTCTAGATTATATCCATGCATGGTCCTTGGTTGGAGTATCAGTCTCAGAAAAGACTCCTGTGCCCAGAGTTCAGGGAATCTTATGAAAGAAAGGGGATACAGAAAGACCTAGGGAATTGGCATTTTTTAAAATATAGAATAAAAGTAACAAAGAGACAAAGAGGGAGCCTGAGATACAGTAGAATGGTTATGAGCACCCTGTTCTTCAGTGAATTCATGTTCAGTTCCCGTTGCCAATATTTGATGACTCAAAACCACTTGTAAAAACAGCTTCAGGGAATCTAGTGTCTCTGACCTCCACAGGCACATGCATTCATTTGTATGAACACAGAAACATTCATAGACAGGATTGAAAATAAATAAATATTTTATAATAGAGCATAAGAAAGATTAATGACTGAATAAAACAATTAGATTCCATTTGCTACATACAGTATAAAAATATCAGAGTTTTATTTCTGAGTCAATGTTTTGATGCAAAAGAAAAACATTTGATACCTAAAAAGTTACGATGTAAACATTTGAATCATAGAACATACAAAACAAATATACTCTGATCTTAAACTTAATTTAAACATTTTGCAAAATAATTAATATTTTCCACATACTTGGTGTACAAATTAATTTAACAATTAGTCTAAAACAGTAAATCCTTAAGGATGAATATTTCACAATATAATCTGCCTCTGAAATATGCCATGGACAAGTGCTTATTCTTCACATAAAATGAAAATAAATCTCTTGTTCTTTCTATAATTATGGTGAGAGTATAATTTATAAAACTCTTCCAAGTACTTGTTCACAAAAATATGCCCATCATAATTTTGTTAGACATTTTATTACCGTATTTGTAGTGGTATTTATCATTTCATGGACAATTGGCAGTTACAAAGCTTAAACATTAACATTTTAATTCATCTGCTGACTTTATTTAAAAATAGCTATACACAAAATAAGTTCTCTAGTTCATCTTCCTTTGAGCAACTATAAATTTAAACAAGTAACTCTTCTTTTTGATATGGCATCATTTTTAGAGGAGAAATTTACCGCTTGTGTATTCCAATGAAAACATTTTATTTGGAAAAGTATAGTTGTAGACATTGACACTAACTTATGTGAATTTAGTCAGGTTTCAAACACATGTTTAGTCAAATTATGTCTAGGGTACTTAACAATTTGTTTCTTGTCACAACATCCAGTATGAGAATAAAGTTCCTAAAATGAATGTAAAATCTAAATTTTCTTTAATATCATGCTCTATTTAATGTGTGTGTGTACAGGTTTCCAGAGGTTGATGACTTTTATATTACAAATGTGATTTTAAGGGATATAAGACTTATGGATGACCTGCTTTCCTCCATCTGTTTCATCATAGCTTTCACTGGAACCATTTAATCAAAACCAAGGAACCAAAACAGAGCAGACACATTCTAACATAACAGAGGTAGTAGATATCTGCAACAAAATAGTATTTTTCAGACATGACAGCATCATTTCACACATGAACTCACAGCAGCTGTGACTGCATGCATATGTTCTGTTCCAGATCAAGCTGGCCAAATTCCTTGTCTGTCAAGAAAAGGCATCTCCTGTAGTCCATTCCTATCTGAGGAAATACTGATAGTTGATGCTTATGATGATGAGAGAATCGAATTCCTTCAGGGATGTGGCACCTGAGAGATTACAAGTCATGATCCAGTAGATGGCTCTATATCTGTGCATATACAGGAAGCACTGAGTGGAATCAAGGAGATTCTTATTTTAAAAACAAAGAACACAGGAATTGGGGAGTGAAGATTATTGGGAGAGAAACTGAGTCAATCAAAGGGAAGATAGGCAGAACCCTAAAAGGGAAAAATTGGAGGGAAGGAGATGAAGGAGTTAATAAAATTATACCATCAGCCTGCATGAAATCCTTGAACAATTAAAAACTTAAAAACAGTAATTAAAAATTCACATAAGAGAAAAGACAAATACTCATACTCATTGTATTTTGGACAAATCAGAAAGCAATTAAAACCTCACATGTAGAGAAATAGTAGAATATTTTCATTCTTTTGAAGTTTCAAGAAAAGACAGTATATTTTGGTGTCTTTTAGTTCTATAGTTCTTTAATCCTAAGAAGTCTGTAATATTTAGTTTGAAATGATTATTTCAGCAGAATCCATCTACTGATCTGACCACGAAAGGTCAGGATGTTACTTTTATTAATAGACTATATGCTATATTTTTAGCGAATATGTTTAGAAAGACATTTTCCTGTCAAGCTTAATCCTGAGAGGTTTATATAGAAATGACCAAAGGAATTCTTTTCTGTTTAGTAAGTTCTCCATATTTTATACTTAAATAAACAGAAGTGCTACTTGGTATAACAGAATTGAAGAGAAGAGGGGTAAAGAGAAAGTAGATTGGAGAGAGGAAAAGAAGAAGAGAAAAAGGGGGAGCAAGGAGAAGTGAAGGGAGATGGGAGAAAGGTGAAGGAAAATCGGTGAAGGTAGGAGGGAAGAGAGAGAATTGGAGTAGCATAATTTCGAATATGAAAAAAAAGCTAAACAAGCAAAAGCTAGTTTGTTGGAAAATTTTATGCATGTGAAATATAATGAGATTTCTGAACATTGCCCCTGCCCTAACTCATTATTTTAGAGAGCCATACTCAAGGACCTGTATATGTCAATATGTTTTATTGACAGAGGAACAAATATTAGATATATATTTCTAATAGAAAAAGTATTAGCAGCTAAATTAAAACATTGTTAGCTATATTTTAGCACTATTATTTTATCATTGTATGTTATTTTAGTCTTCACACAAACTCCATAATCAGGGTTCTGATATCCCATTAATTTTGGAATGAAAAAAAAAACTGCACTTCAATCAATTTTCATTTTGAAGTGAGGGCCAGCTAGAGGGGATTATGATATCCTAAGATAAAACAGAACCAGGTCAAAAGCCACCCCATTGAACATAACAGCCCTATCTTCCCTTTGATTGCTTTTCTTCATTAAATTGATAAGTATATCACAGGAAAATAAAACTGAGAGTAATATGGATCTTTTAAAACAATGTAATACCTCCTACCACTCAGTTTTAGCACTAAAAATAGGCTAAAACAAACTTTGTGTCTTCTTGGACAGTAGACACTATAGACCATGACATACATTTTTCATAGAGTTTCTTCCATGGAAAGTCAGTAACACTTCCATTTCGCTCCTGTAAGTGAATTCCTTGCTACATAGCCCATGGCAGTTCAGTGTCCAAGTAATGGGAACAGGGACTGCTTCTGACATGAACTGATTGGCCTGCTCTTTGATCACCTCCCCCTGATGGGGGAGCAGCCTTACCAGGCCACAGAGGAAGACAATGCAGCCACTCCCGATGAGACCTAACAGACTAGGATAAGAAGGAAGAAAAAGAAACCCTCCTCTACCAGTAGACTTGGGGAGGAAAGTGTGTGGAGAAGGAGAAGGGAGGGTTTGGGAGGGGAGGAGGGAGGGAACTAGAGGGGGGATACAAAGTAAAGAAAGTATAATTAAAAATTAAAAAAAAAAAACAAGTTGACATCAAAAAGAAAAAAGAAGATGTTACTGTTGGGGCAGGGAGGATATGAGGGAGGGAGGGTGGGATTGGGAGGGAATGAGGGAGTGGGATACACCTGGGATACTAATATTAAAAAATAATAAAAAAAATTTAAAAAGATCATTAATTACTCATATTATTTTTAAAGTATATTAATTTATACTTTAACCAAGATGCAGAAATGATTGGGAACAAAATCTTAAGGGGAACATTGACATATTACACTAGAAATTTTATATAAATGTTTTCCTTCCTTTTGCTTATTCTTGCAAAAATTTTATTGTCTCACTTCCATTTTCTGAATTCCAAAATCTTTAGGAACATTTATGATATATGAAAAATTTCAATTATTGGAGAATCACAGACTAAAAATTATACTAAGATAACTTCAACATAAAATAATGGCAAGGGTGCATGAACCCATGTTTTGTATGATTTAATGAGAGTACATATGTCTTTATTCATAGGTGGTACCTGCTAAATTATGGCTATGCTGTTTCATTTCTTCATTGTTGTATTTAACAGCCCTTTAGAACAAGTAAATAATAAGGTTAAACTTTAAGGTATAAAACTTTGGTGGTCAGTGCTGAAGAGATAGTTTAGTAGATTGCTGTTGTCACAAGTATCTTGAGTTTGGATCCCTGACAACAAAATAAAATCCTGCCATAGCAGTGTAAACTTATAAGCAAGGCTAGGATGTCAAAGACAGACAAATCTCTGTAGCCCACTGGCTAGAGAGTTTCTAGTGAAATTAGTGAGTTCTGGGTTTCGTGAAATATCACGCCTCAGAAAAGAAGTTAGAAAGTAACTCAGGAATATAGCAGATGCTGACTTCTGGCCTTCAAATGCTTGCTGACAGCATGCATGCACATCCACACGTATATGGGTAAACATTCATGCCTGTACATGCACATTCACACACACACACACACACACACACACATACACACACACACACACACTACACACACAGTGTAGACTAGATTTGGACTACAGATTGTGATTATTAATGTCTAATACACAATGTTTTGCCCATAACAGTACATATATCTCTATATTTATAGTAGAGTTTGAAACAAATAAATTCCCCAGAATTCATTCTTTTTCCGTTAATTGAGTGTGTACAAATATTGTTTTTCAGGAAACAGGACAGAAATCTACCATAGAGGGCCTCTGAAACACTCTACCCACCAGGGTATCAAAGCAGATGCTGAGAGTCATAACCAAATTTTGGACAGAGTGCAGGGAATCTCATGAAAGAAGGGGGGAGATAGAAAGACCTTGTGGAGACAGGAGCTCCACAAGAAGAGCAACACAAATAAAAAATCTGAGCCCAGGAGTCTTTTCTGAGATGATACTTTAACCAAGGACCATGCATGGATATAACCTAAACCCCTGCATAGTTGTAGTCCATGGCAGGTCAGTATCCAAGTGGGATACCCTGGTAAGGGGAACGGGGACTGTCTCTGACATAAACTCTGACTGGTGGTCAAAGTGACTGGCTCTTTGACCACCACTGAAAAACCTTGCCAGGCCACAGAAGAGGACAATGCAGCCAGTCCTGATGAGACCTGATAAGCTAGGGTCAGATGAAAGGGAAGGAGGACCTTCCCTATCAGTGGATATGGAGAGGGGTATGGAAGGAGATGAGGGAGGGAAGGTGGTATTGGGTGGAAATGAGGGGGGGCTACAATTGGAATACAAATTAAATAAACTGTAACTAATATAAAAATAAAAATATTTTATATATTTTCATTATTTAAACATAAAATTTTAAAATACTATAACATACAATTACATATTATAATACTTATGCATGTATAAAAAGATATATACATTTTGTAATCTACAGTAGTCTAAATGGTTTAATATCCTTTTATGAAATAGAAAGCAAAGTCTCTTCACACACACATACCAAAATAAACACACACTCACCTTGCCATGAAACGTCATGACTCAATCCTTTTCTATTTATTTCAGAGAAACAGTTCAGGATGTTTCAGTCATCCTTATTAATAAATTTCTCACTCACTGGAGAACCTCCTTTGCATTTCATTCTCTGCTTTTTAAAAATGTGCTTTTTGTAGAAGAAGTATAGCAGAAATTATAAGAAGTCTTTACTAAATATGCATCTTACAATAAAGGCAGAAAAAATGGACTGAAACAGAAGGAACTTAAAGCATTAATCTGAAAATAACTGCTAGGAAACATATGAAAGTAGAATAATAAGTGATCATGTTACTAACTTCCAGAAAAGTTATATTCAAAAAGACTTTTTGGAAATATGACAGAATTATATAACTTATTGAAAAAACTTACATTACTATATTCAGAAATCTAACAAACCAATCTAAGATATCTATCACCACATTAATGAAGTTAAACATCAGACCAATGTCCTTCCAAACCTTATTTCAATCTGTCCTCCATTTCATCTGCATATATCAATTCAGATTCTGTCTTAGAGCAGTAAAAACTATTTTCCAACTGATTTTCCTAATTGGAATTTCTCTCCATTTATGACTAATTCTCCCTAATCTTTCAGAATTAATGTTTTAAAACAGTTACATGCTCACGTTGACCCTTAACCTGACATATCTTCCATGATTCTCCTTCCATGGCTCTCCATTCCCTACAAGTTAAGTCAAATCTTCCTCTGTTTTCTTTTAATATCCCATGTAAGCACCCTCTCAATGGAGTCACTATCAACCTTCTCAAATGGGCTCTGCTACAGTCAGCTTCAGCTCTTCCCATGGACAATCAATCCCTTGCCTTCCCTTGTCTGCTAAATTTTGCTCACAACTTCTGTCAATAACCTGTCTGTCTAGTGAGTCACTTTTCAACACAAAGAAAATTTCCATGTTTTATTTTGAATGTTTCTTTGACAAAGACTGAAAATATGATTCTCTCCTTTTGTCTTCAAAGTAGGTTATTTATATTACTATTGTACCATTTACTGAATTAAGCTTTACCTATCTTCTATCAATCTATTTCTCACTTAATGTTCTGTCCTCTATCTGCCTTCCTTGACAAACTGTGCAATAATTTAAGAGACTACTTTTCTTTATTTTAAATTTTCCAGAAGCACCTTGACACAAAGTAGGCACTTTATCAGTATATTTGAATTGAATTTGTTCACATGAAAGTAGATCGGTATTTCCATGTTCATAATAAGGGCAAATTTTGATTAAATTTTTATTTTTTAATATTAGTTACAGTTTATTAACTTTATATCCCAGCTGTAGCCCACTCCCTCGTTCCCTCCTAATCCCACCTTTCCTCTTTTATCTCCTCCCTGCCCCTTACCAAGTCCACTTCCATCTGACCCTAGCTTAGGAGGTATCTTCAGCACTGGCTGCAATGTCCTCCTCTGTGTCCTATCAAGGCTGCTCCTCCCTCAGGGTAGGGGAGGGAGGTCAAAGAGCCAGCCATTGAGTTCATGTCAGAAATGGTTCCTGTTCCCCTTACTAGGGAAGCCCACTTGGACACTGAGCTACCATGGGCTACACTCGAGCAGGGTTCTAGGCAAATGACATTCTCATTTACAAAAAACCCAACATGTTCTAGATGTTAACATCAAAAGAAAAATATTCCTATAATCATTCTCTCCTAATCAAAAATAGTGGAGTTATGTCTTGAGTATTCATTTAATTTTCAGAGTGCAAGTAGCTGAGCGCAAATCAGATGTTACACTAAATGGCAATCTCACAGCAAACACACTGTTTCTCTGACTCTTACAATCTTTCTGGCCCAACCTCTCTTCTGCAATGATTCCTGAGCCTTAGCCACAGGAGGTGTGCTGTTGAGGTGGGCTTTTCTGTAATGCTCCTTAATGATGAAGGATAAGGACTGCTACTTATATGTGGGTTCAAAAGAAAATATTTAGAGATTATGATGGCTTACTAAAGTTGTGGCTCTAGGTTCTCCTTTGGGTTATATGACTTCATATATCAAGGTTTTTCCAAGAATCAGAACTCTGTATGCATGTGCATGAAGTGAATGCAGAATTTGTTGGTGGGATTCTAGAGAGGATGAATTTTGAAAGAAATATTAGGAAAGGCATTGAGAGACCAAAAAAAATGATAGTAGAAATAGGATATTGAATACATCAAGTATTCTGCTTTTTAAAATTTTACTCTGTTTGAGACATCATTAAATAGCCAGGTGTAGCATAGACTTCTGTAGGCAACCCAGGTTGGTTTCCAACTTGAGGTATTCCTTCTCAGCCTCCTGAGTCAAGGATTGCAAGCATGTACCATTACACTGGACTTTTACATTTTTCTATCAAGAATAATGCTCATTACAGAAACTGGTCAGAGCTAGCTCACCCAATTTCCAAAATAGGCTTTGTAAACAAATGTGGGACTTCAAAACTTCAGGTGTCAAGTATCATATAAAAAAAATCTCAATTAATGCACTTTTTCTCATTTTGGAGTGTTTCTTCTCAGCAATTAGCCTGTAGACATTATCTCAAATTTTCTCAGAAGTTAAAATTTTAATGCTGCTATGTGATCATATTATGATTTACAATTTAACCTTACTTTTTTAATCTTTAAGAACAGAAAAGAAAATCAGAGAGAATTTTTTTAAGAGTTGGAAAATATAGTTTTAGAGATAAGAGTAGGGATTTAGGGATTTGAGGAGGGTAGAACAGGTTTTGGATACCTGGGGATCAGTTTCTAAAAGATTTGGAAATCTGGTATGGTGATTTTTGGCTTTGAATAAGGACAAGTTTAGAAGTGTGAGTTTGGGCTCCTGCAGGCCAGCTGCAGGAGTGTGGGGAGGGGCCATTGGCCAAGTGGGAGAGCAGGCAGAGAGAAACAAACAGGAATCACTTTTCATTTTACTGATCCTTTTTATTGCTACTGAATGATATTAGAAATTTGACTAGAAGGGTGCATATAGGTGTAGAAATGGGAGGTTTTCCAAGAGGGGAGAGAATAGGAAGAAGCAATTAGAAAAGGAAATGGAATGTTCCAGCAGCCTGAGGTCATGGGTGTCCCCAATACTCAGGTGGGACCAAGCTTGGACCATGAGGCTATCGATTCATCAGTCAACTAGCACGGCAAGTCAGGGGCTTAGTCCAACAAAGCCCAGGAGAAACTTGGTACCTGGTACCAGGGCTTTTGCAGCAGTAAGTCCAACTTCTCTTAGAGGAAGCCTCATCCACAGAAAAGGATAGATGCAGATAGGCAGCTTCAGAGTGGAGGTATGTAGGGGAACAGTGTCCTTGCAGGACCTACAAGAGACTGCAGTTTTGCAGCTCCGAAAAACAGTGGGATGAAAATGAGGTATTGAAAGCAGTTGGCAGCTGCAAAAACAGGACTTATTCATGATCAACATGGCTGCCAATCATGTGACTACCCTTGATTACCTTACTGAAGATGACAGTGAAGCCGTGGCTCCACCTCTTTGTCTCTAAATCAACATGGTGGCCCACCATGTGTTGTGTGCTATAGCAGGAGAGTAGGTTTGTGCTATGTGGCAGCAATGGCAAGGTGTGAGCAGGCACCTGTGTTGCAGGCAGGGAACAGCTGTGGGTGACCTCCCCAGGGGGCAACTTGAGGTGAGCATTTGCTCACCTAATAATGAAGTCTGCCTCAAGTGAGCTATCACAAAAGGCAGAGCAGAAGACAGTGACTGCAGGTTGAAAGTGCAGGCAGTAGCAACAGGCATGAAAAGGAAGTGTTGCTCCAGTATAGGCCGGATGGAGAATGGGGTTCCAGTGTGAAGACCAAAGATTAACCATTGAGTCCTTTCAGCACCAATGTTATGACCTAAATTACATGCTGCACAACAGGTTGGGGTTACACAGAGTTTTATTATGAAGAGTCAAAATAGAGAAAGTGGGAGAGTTTAGAAGAAAGAGGAGAATACAGAGTGGGAGAGATAGAGAGAGCCAGAGGAACAAGCAGAGGGAAGAGGAGAGAGATGGCAGGATATCGGGCAGATTATAAATGGAGCACCAGGCTCAGGTGATGACATAGGACACGGGTGATGACATAAGATGTTGTCAGGACCCCAGAGGCCCCTGTTGGCAGGCCAGTTGAATTTTCCCACACAACAACATAACAATCTCCCAAATCTTTGATCCAGATAAATTTCCCTTTGTACTTTCTCTCATTTAAACATTGAATCCTGGGAATTAAGAAACACACACTCATTTGTACTAAGTGGTTTTATCAGTCACTTTTCTGTTTATGTGCCTTTAAAAACAAAGCTTAAAATGTATTAATTTAAAAAAATTTAAACTCTCTTGTTATGACTATGTTGGTCTCCTTTTGGAGCTCCTGTCCCCTCCAGGTCTTTCTATCTTCCCCTTCTTTCATAAGATTCCCTGCACTCTGCCCCAAGTTTGGCTATGAGTCTCAGCCTCTGCTTCCATACCTCGATCAATACAATCTTTTGGAATCATGGTAGGCTCCTGTCCTGTTACCTGTCTTCTCCTGATTCCAATGTCTATTGTGTTTGTTCTTACAGACTGATACCCCAATGAAAAACAATGCATGGAGAATACCTAAAACCCTGGCACAGATGTAGCCCATAGACTTAGTCCCCAAGTGGGTCCCTAGTAAGGGCAAAAGGGACTTTCTCTGGCTTGAACTCAGTGACAGGCTCTCTGACCACTTCTTTCTGGGGGTGCAGCCTTGCCAGTCCACAGAGGGAGACAATGCAGCCAGTCCTGATGAGACCTGATAGGGTAGGGTCAAATAGAAGAGGAGGAAGACCTCCCCTATCAGTGGACTAGGGAAGGGGCATAGGGGGAGTAAAGGGAGAGAGGGTGGGATTTGGACAATACAAGGACACAAATTGAATAAGCTGTAATGAGTGATAATAAAAATATTTAAAAAAATAAAACAATCTCTTGTTACAGATTTTTATTGTTCGGTTTAATATTTACATGCTGTAGCAGAAAACTTCTTTAATAAAGCAGTAGGCAGGTTATTTCACTTCAACCAGAATCGTGCACTAATAGCCAGATTGAGCACCTTCAACTCATTGAAAATATATATTATTAATTCTGTTTCTCTCTTAACGCTATCTCATCCTTAATTCATCTGTGAAACTGTAAACCTTGACCATGCCAGCTCTGTGATTGAGATATATTTTAATCTATTTTATATGAGACAATTTAACTAATTAGAGATTTTCTTTACTTGGCCAAGCTCTTAATTGGATCTTAAATCTGAGATACTTGAATCCATTCAGAGATTATAATGAGAGTTGTGATAACCATCCCTTAATTTTATTCTTGCCAATCAAAGCCCCTTTTCATTTTTCTACTCCGATAGCCAGAAAAATATATGCTTTTCCAATCCTAGAAACCCTCACATGTCAATGTTATTTTTTATACATTTTATTCTTTGTAAACTATTTTTTATAAATTCTTTCACAGAAAGATTTTAAACTATAGTCAATAGAAATCAATAAACACAACCTGTGTTTATTTGCTAGTTAATTCTCTACAAGCTCATTAAGTATGTGCCTGGTAATCCATGTTTCTCTAAGGTCCTTTCACATATTACTTTGCCAATGGATGGCATGAACTATTACTGGTAAGACTGAAACTTTTCACACTCTTTCTGTCCAATCCAGTGTCCAGATTTTACACGTTTTAAACTATATGTCAATTATGGAATGGATGTCTATACCATGATTTATCTAGGCTGTGTTAAGGTAACAGCCTCCAAATAAAACAGTGACTTAAAATAGTAATGGAAAAAAATAACATTTATTACTAATGCATACTTGCCTGCAGGTCTGGAAGACTCTACTGGACAGCTGCTGTGCGTGTAAAAACTGAGTGTTGCAGCTCCACTTTCACCTTAGCTGGTATGGAAAAAAAGTGAAAAAAAAAAGTCATCCTTATAGACTTCTACTTAGAAGAGATACATAGATTATTGTTTACATTCTGTGGATTAAAGTAAGTGGCACAGGCTCACCAAGTCGAGAAAGTAGGAAAAATGCGATGTTAACGGATACTTGGAAGAAGAAATTACTTCAAAATTGCTGACAGGATTAATGAACAGCTCAACTGTACCACGGGAACTAGCAAACTATGATCTCTCCCATTGTGGCTATTCTTTGACTGTTGTGACCTTGTGACTGAACTCTGAAATGTTGAGTCTCTCTGCAACCAGGTACCTGTTAATGAGCAATTAAAATCATAAGGAACAAAGAATTAAAGCAGTCCCATATCTCCAGTAAGATGAGGTTATTTACTTCAATTCTACAGTAAATTTTCACAAAAACAGTTTTAGTTGGTACAATCTAATTTGCAATTTGAAATTTATCTGGAAGAAATTCTAATGAATAAAAGTTGTCAGCTTTCTGGTATTTATAATACAGGGCTAAAAAGACCTTTTCCTAGAACTTGGCATCAGTGCAGATGTGAAGCCTCATGCTCCATGGTCTCTGTCTGCCAGCTTCTAACATTTCATAATGCTGTAGATCTGTAGAGGATTGTGTCAATCACATGTCCCCATCACTGTGACAAAATTCCTGACAAAACATGGGGAAGGAAATTTTTATTTTGGCCCATAGATTCAGAGATTGGAAACCATAGTCTTTTATGGTTCTATTGTCTTTAGGCAGGGAAAAATTGGTAAAAAAATTAAAATTCAAGTGTTTTATTGAAGCGGTGAGAGAGGGTCCCCACCCAACATCTTACCCAATTCTCTGGTGATAACTTAGACATAAATGAAAAAAACTAGCTATTGTAAAGGAACGGAGCTTTTTAGAGCGTTTTTTCCCCACATCTGCCTAAAGTAAATATTTGATAATTGAACTGAATAGAAAATTAATCAGTTAGTTAGAGAGTTTTTTATGAATTTCTACACATTCCAATAAGAATCTCAGCCTCCCATCCTGCTTTTTGATCACTTCCCCCTGATGGGACTTCCCTACCAGGCTACAGGGGAAGAAGAAGAACTCAGTCCTCATTTGAATAGATGAGCTGGGGTGTCTGGGCAGGGGGGCTCCCTTATTCTAATGATTAGGGGAAAGGGAATGTGGGAGGGGGAGTGTGCCTGGGAGGAGAGAAAGGAGGGACCTATGATCAAAATGTAAATTAAATCAATATACATACATACATACATAAGTAAAAAAGAAATTTAAAATCCAACACAAATGCCTGAATTTCACAACACGTTTTCAAAACTAAAAGAACTTTAAAATGTTGTTATGAAAATAAAACTGCGTTGGTATTTTGATGGGGATTGATTGCCTATGATAAAATAGCCATTTTTACTATGTTAATCCTACTGATCCATGGGCCTGGGAGATCTTTCCATTTTCTGGTAACTTCTTCAATTTCTTTCTTCAGAGACTTGAAGTTCTTGTCCTACAGACCTTCTGCTTTCTTGGTTAGAGTTACCCCTAGTTAGTTTATATTATTTGTGGCTATTCTGAAGGGTGTGGTTTCCCTAATTTCTTTCTCAGCCCGTTTGTACACAGTAAGGCTATTGATTTTTTTTTCCAATTAATCTTGTATCCTGCCACTTTCCTGAAGGAGTTTATCAGCTGCAGGAGTTATCTGGTAAAATACTTGGGGTCACTTATGTATACTATTGTGTCATCTACAAACAGCAATACTTTAACTTTTTCCTTTCTGGTTTGTATCTTTTTGATCTCCTTTAGTTGTCTTATTGCTGTAAGCTAGAGCTTCTAGTATTGAAGATATATGGAGAGAGTTCTCAACCTTAT
>REGO01000753.1:293626-313878 GCA_010120015.1 Rhombomys opimus
CCCAAGTCCACTGATAGGGGAGGTCCTCCTCTCCTTCCTTCTGATCCTAGCCTATCAGGACTCATCAGGAGTAGCTGCACTGTCTTCCTCTCTGGCCTGGTAAGGTTACTCCCCCCGCAGGGTATTTCTAATATAAACTTTAATTCATTGTAATTATAGTATTTTCATTACCTAACAAAATATACAGGTTTTCATTCCTGTGTAGCAATGATAAGTGCATTTGTAAAAATGGACTTTGGTAGGCATACTGTTCTGAGAAAAATAAGATTGAGGATTATATGCATAAAGACATTTTTAAGAAGGGATGAAGAAGTTGTCATAAGCATAGAAGAGTTCACAGTTTTATTTTAAACACTTATAAAATTTATTTTAAAAGCTTGTAAAAATTATTTTTAATGCCATGAAATTACTTAAAAAGAAAAGACATAGTCAGAGACAGAGAAACAGAGAGGCAGACACACACACATACACACACACACACACACACACACACATGAGAGAAAGAGAGAGACTCGTAGCTTGGAAATAAAGCTACAATGATCAGAGAACATCATCTATTAATATTATTACTCCTTGTACACCAAAAGCTCAAAGCCCCATCTGTTATATATGACAGCACTGGTACCAAAGAGAGCTATGTGTTAACAGTGTATGACTTCTGCAAAACTAAATAAGTAAACACAAAGAACCAAAAGGAATTCTCTGGTGAAAGTTAAAGAACAAAATTGCTTCTCCTGTGGTGAGGCATTCCCCTTGGGGAACAGAAATTCCTACAGGAGAGAAGACAAATTATAATGACATTTCATAGGATATAGAAAGAGCTTCCTCTAAGATGTAAGATTTTCACAAATCCTTTATAAAATCCATTGAAAAGGTCAACATGTTGTAATACAGTAGGTTTTAGCAGTAGTACAGTAACAGTGGGTGTACTGTAATCAGTCACAAGGATGTGTTACAAGTAATTTGTTACAAATAATATATAAGTTACTGCCATTTGGAAGTGATTCACTTTTTATGAATTACCATCTAGTGAAGGTTCTCCCTATAAATAACATTACTCTCACATCTCAAAACAAGGTCTAGAGAAGGGCTGAGTCTTCTGAGGAATTTGCTCATCATAAGTGATAGGGAGAAGAGACATTAAGAAAAACATGATAGTATCTCTGCGTAGAGAATGGAAATTAGAGGAGTGGTATCTATAGTAATTATTTTTAGAGGTATTAAAAATAAAATTATAAATGCTAATGGGTCATACACATGCTCATGAAACAAAAAGGAAGAGGAAATGACTTAAAGTCATTAAGACTTCAGTGTAAATAAAGCTGGCTAGTTTTGAACTTTAATTTATTAGATTAATTTAGTTCTAATGTTAGATTCAGAACACTAAAGTAAAGAAAATGTATTATATATTGAATCTCATGAGCTCTTAGTAAACACAAGAGGAAAACTTTGCAAAGTACAAAAATTAATCAAAATTCTATTAAAATGTGTTTGTATATTTTTACTACATTGATAATTCATTAACTTACAGCTATAACTAATTAATTATTTCAACTATTTTACCAAATATTTTAAGCAGTATCTTGTTCCAACTTAAAATTGGATTACTGAAAATGTCAGGGGCTTCATGTTGTTTAATGTCACAGACTCCACATGAAATAAACAGAAAGGAAACCAAAAATAGTACTGGGAGAATTATATATTAAAAGTCACGGCTTTTTAAATGAGAATTTATCCACAAAGTAGTCCCATGAATCACAAACACAATCATGAACAAAAAGCTACTACCTTGATAAAACCTGTGCACTTTTCTTATCGGTTTAGTAGGAAGCAGAGAAAGGATATAAGGAATGTGGCAGGAAGCATGGTGAAATGAGAGCTGAATTCCCAGGCATTCACTGGAGCTGACTATACACACCCCAGTGACAACAGAAGCCTACTTCAGTTCAAACCCAAACCTATCAGAAGCAGAGAACGAAACCAGATGGCTTTAGGCCATAAAACTTTAATCCTGTTTAGAACTGGAATCCACTTGGAATTCTTCCCAAAAGAGCTAGGAAGAAAGTTCTGAAAATAAATTTTGTTATTACTAAGACCAAGAATAAGTGAATCTTTAAGATTAGAGAATAGGTTACCAACTATTTGGAGATACAACATTTCTCTTTAAGAAAATTAAAAAGTTTTTTAAAGCATACTGTACTGTTGGCTTGGCATATGTGTAAATAATTATAGTAAAAAAATTCTGTTGCAGCTCAAGTGGCTAGGATGCCTTGGACATCAATGGTAGGCAACTCCATAAAATTACTTAAGGAAAAAAAAAGGGGGGGTAGGATAAATTCATATGAAACAGTGATTGGTTGGGAAATATTCATTATGTAAAAAAATAACAAAATCAAAGGATGATATCCAAATTCAGACACTAAAAGCAAAAGTCTTTAATTAGGTATATTTACTAATGGGGAAGAACAATTGAAGCAGTGAAGACTACACATTGAAAGAGCACAGTAGTTTTCTGAAAATATTAAGGTATAGAAAATTTGAATTAGCTCTTCCTAAGGATACATGAAAAAAATATTTTACATCCCAGAATCTTAATTTGCTTTCTGGTTTTTCTGATAATCACTATGACACTTTGGGGAGAAACTGATTTATGTCAGCTTACAGGTGACAATCCACAAACAAGCAAAGACAGCCAATTGGTGTGGCTCCTATGGACATGGGTCTAAGGCTAATCACTGTAGTCTGGGCAACCTACAAGGGCTATGTCCCCAAAGAAAACTAACACTCTTTCCCTCTCTAACCATATCTTGCCTATAGTTCCTCCACTAGAAGTAGAGTCTTGTACATCCCCTGTCATCCATGATGGAATGTTGACTGGTTTGTTTGATCTAGTGCAAATCTTGTGCAGGCAACCACAGCTGTTGAACATTCATTGGAACTCATTCCTATCGAGTTCAGAAGACAGTATTTTTCAATTTTTCTCATACTCTTCTAACTCTTTCAACCATTCTCCCACCTCTTCCATGATGTTCTTGATCCCTGAATGAGAAGGAGTATGTGGTAGCTGTGCTATTTTTGGATGGGAAGTCCATAGTTATTTATATTCGACACTTTGACATGTTGTGGGTATCTGCAATAACTTTCTTCATTAAAAATACAAAAACAAACAAACAAAAAACAGCAGCAGCAGCAACAACAACAAAACCCTTCTATGACAATAAACAATAAATTAATACCATGAAGTGACAGGATATAAAATAAGCTCTAAGAATTGGTAGTGTTTCAATATAAATAGCAATATGGAAAAGAAATTAAGAAACCAATCTCATTTAAAGTCTACAGACTCACTGTAGAATCCCGTGACAACTTTGAAAAATGTGAAAATCTATCATTTGTAACAATGTGGACAAACCTAGAAGATTTTGTGTTCATGAAAACAAGCCATGCACAAAGAGAGAAATATACCTACTCTCCTATGTGAGACAAGAGGGATTTCTGGTGACCATGAAAACAGGAGTTCAAATCTGCAACATACACCTAAAACAAACAAACAAATGCTGTACATGGTACATGGTCACACGTGTTCCTGTAATCCCAGCACTGTCGATGCTGGAGACTAGCAGTAACTGCCAACCAAGCTCTGTTATCAGTGAGAAATACTGTCTCAAGGGAAAGAAGTGCCGAGTTAGAGATCAAGATACCAATTATTATCCTCTCGCCTCCACAAGTACCTACACTCACAGCATCCACACACACTCACACACCTGATCAGATACAGCACACACACACGTACACACACACATACACACACTCAAAATATTAAAAAAAAAATTACCCTGCGTTTTAGTTTTCAAAAAACTTGGGGACTCAAATGTAAGAAGCAAAATGTCTATTTTGACTACAGAGCTTCATGTATGCCATGATATTTTTCTACTGAGCGAGAATAAGACTATGAAATATTTCACATAAAGAATTACCTGTTGATTAAAATATGTGCAAATCAAGCACAGACATAAACATACATACACACACACAAAACCTTATTCTCTTACTTGAGCATATTACTGTTTTATTCCAATTTCCGTTAGGAGTAATTTAGCAAAGAGAAGCTAAGTCAAGAAGCAGAAATATTAGTACTGATTACGGAAGCTCTGTCCTGGGAATGCAGCATTTTCCTCTAATTAGAACTGACTGTTCTCAAAGGTCGCATCTTCTTTTGTGAGCTCTTGTATCCTATTTATTCAACATGAAAACTGAAATGTCTCCAAACAGTTCAAGCTTTCAATTGACATTCTCACACTGAAAATATCTCATGGGTGTTCTCCAATTTCCCAAATCAATAAAATAGATCAATACCAAAATAACCTTAATCATCTGCCTCAGCTGAGGGAAAAGTAAACGTGAAATATTTTAAGCAAGGGGGAAAAGCAAGCAATCATGCTGTTTTGTAGGGAGGAAAAAATGGGATAATTGAATGTTCTAGTAGTTCCAAATTCTAGTGAGAAATAAATGAGGAAAACCAAGTAGATTTGTATGCAATATTAACTGTGCTGCTGGTAGTTGAAAGAGAACTCACATATGGTAGGCAAGCACTAAGCCACTGAGATAAACTTTTAGCCTGAATAATTAAACATCCAAGTAGTTGTTCCCACATGACTCCCCAAACTTCATACAATAGTCTGTTCCAGATTCCTCTTTATTCTCTTCTAATACCTGCAATTTTTCCCACCTGGTTTTGCTGTGCCTCTGTGGCACACATCACCGATTCTCCTTATCATCTTACAGAGGAATTTCTGAATCTGTTTACCCTCAAATAAGGATGCTCGAAGCTGGATATTTGATGCTCCAGTTAATTTTGTCTTTGAGATGTGGACTTTTGAAAATATCACTGCATCACTTAAGGACTACTTTCTCTCAGAGTCATCCTGAAGGATTGACAGAAGCCACTTCTCTGGGACTTTGCCTGAATCACATGAGCTAAATTATTTTCCTTATCCTCCTTCCCCACTAGGTTTCTTGGAATCAGTTTCTTTTTTACTCAGTCAAGAGTTGGAGATTATGTAAAGTCTTGTATAATTTTATAGACTACTCAGACCTTAAGGGAGCAATAGAGAGTTAGAGAATGACTAAATGTACAGTCTGACGGTCTTCTAAAGCAACTATTTAGGGGGAATGAACCAGCTAAAATTTTGGAGCGTCACCCAGATCTCTCCATAGGATTAAATATCTGATACCTTCAGCTTCCATCTTCCTCTTCACTTAGGAGTTCTTTTTCTGGTAATGGATAAAAGTACTAAAGCCCTTGTCTCAGTTCATAACTCTTAATGGACATTTTGGCCTCAGAGAGATTAGTTGCTACTATGGGAGCATGATTACATCCCAACATCAGTCTTTTGCTGCCCAATTCTGTTTTACTTGCCATGTCCAGGCATTCTTCTTGAAAGTAAATTACAATATGTCATATACATAAACATATCCTTTGAAGCTGAAGCGGAGAATAGGCCATTTGGATAGCAGCTTTTGTGTTCATACTGGGTCATAGTTGAGAAAATGTGAATGCACAACAAGCAAACAACTCAATGTTTTCAGAAAGTTTCCTGAAACTGATGAGGTCCAATAGATTCCTTCCTTGCTAGAATATATGAGCCTAATGACAGGTGAGAGACATTTTCAGACAAACTGAGCTGCCTGAAAGAGCAAAGACAAGATTAAACTTCTTCAAAAGGATACTCTGTTATATGTTCTGCTGCCATCTAGTTGTTTAAATGCATTCCAAGTTTTCAATTTTTTAAGATTGTCACCCATTCTGTGGTCGCTTTTGGTAATGAAGCTTTCTTTGATTCATTTATGCTCATTTAAGTAATATCTCAGCCATATTCCTGTAAGCAGCCCAAATAAAATCCAACGATTCATGTAGAAAAGAGTCTCTTTTATATTGTATGGATACACACAATACAAAACACCCATCAATTAAAAAACAAAACAAAAAAACTATGACCTATGGATAAGGCAGAAAAAGAAAATAGGTGGCACATCCGACAGGCAGAAAAGAATTCTGAGATAGATCCAGATATGTGATATTTCAGAAAACAAAATGTAAAGAGGACAAATGCATGGTACCTGAGCTCAGATAACCAGCCCCGTGATAGAAAGTAAATTAGTATAAATGTGTAATTTTAAGTTATGAGCTAGGCAATCATGAGGAGAGAAGGAAGAGAAGAAGATGCAAGATCCAAGGAAATAAGAAGGAAAACAAAAACAGCATCACAGGAAAAGGAAATGGACTGGTGCCCTGGGTTAGTGTGGGAAAGAAGCACGTGGCCAGATCAGCGGGAGCTAGACTGGAAGGAGAAAAACTTCCTTACAAGAGATCCATGAAGTTGTGCTTTAGCAGTATCTGTACTTTGGTTTGTGTTGAGTAGACACTTTTTTACATCTCACAAGAAAAAATGTAAAGAACGCTCATCATTACATCATCGTGCACTTAAGGATATATAACAATGGTCAACTGAGATCAATAAACAATGTCATGCTTCTCATAGATGCTAAAACAATGAACAGAGAACATGGAAGGGAGCCTACAAATAAACTTAACAGTATAAGCTGACTTATATTGTATACCAACAGGTTTGTTTTTTGAGACAGGGTTTCTTTGTGTAACCTTTGCTGTCTTCAACTTGCTTTGTAAAACAGGCTAGCCTAAAACTCAGAAATATCTACCTGCCCCTCCTCCCATAGTGCTGGGATTATAGGCCGGCACCACTACATTAAGCTGTATATAGCAACAATTTAATTATTCCTTAAGGAGACCTTTCAGTTGGTTAATGATAAGTTGTATGCATTGATCTATATATCTTAGAATGTGTAGCAAATATTTTAGCAGTGATCAGACAATATTAAGAATATGTATTTGCTTATTCATCATCCAGGGCATTACAACCACAATCCAAAGGTTCACAGAGGGTTTTGTTGATCAAATAGAAACATAATATATATTTGTGGAGTACTGGATTCTTTTAGTGGCACCTGTGGTTCAGTCATGGACACAAAACTACAGGATCTATATTGCCATTCTGCTCAAAGCCTTAAACTAACAAAATGATACAAGACTAATTTACACTAAAGTCTTGTATATAAGATGCAAAGAAGTTTGTGCACATGATGGTTTTTCATTTGACTAAAAAAGAAGGAATATTATTAGGGATTACAACACAGGCAAATATTGAAAACATTGTGCTAAATGAAACAAGCCAGTTGTAAAAGATTACACATTTTATAATTATTTTGCATAAAATTTTGTAAGTGTTTGTTCTGATCTTTTTGACATAGCATATTTAATAAATATAGCTTAAGATTTGCTTTAAAACTGTGCTATCCATTAAACTCTTCATTCCATGAGCTAGGAAACTGTGCATTCTCTGTTTACTGTTGTAATTTCTACCTTCTCCCACATTACCTACTATGTGGAGAAAATATGATGAACGTAAGTTTAAGAAAATATATTTTGAAAGCTGTGGAATTTGGTTTACTCTTCATATAAAATTTCATGCCTGCTTTTTCTGTATTTTAAAGCATTATGACTTTGAGATTTATGTGCATTGGCTTTTTAAAATGTTTTTTTAATTTTTGCCATTATAATATAAACCTTCCTTATATCCCCTTCCTTGCCCTTTTTTAAATTCATGGCTCTTTTTTTCATTAACTGTTACTGCATATATATATATATATATATGTATATATATATATTCATAAATATAACCTGTATTTGTACATAAATTTGCAGGACTGATTATTTGGTAATGGATAACCAACTGATGTGTTCAGCTCTGGGCAAGATTATTTTCTCTGCCACCACCATGACTCAGCTGACTGTAGCTCTTAGTGTAGAGTCGAAGCCTATGGAGCTTTACCTTGAATGGGCTTTAAAGAAAGTGTAAAATCTTGAGTTTGTGAATTAAAGTTATAAAAATAAATTTGAATTAACACTTTAGCACTATTTGATTATCATTAAAATGATTCAAAGTTCAGTATGTTTGAATGTTTTCTAAGATTTCAATTAAACTATCTCTGAAACATCTGATGATACTCTATTCTCAGTAAAAGTGAAATTATTGTTAAGGGAAAAAAACTTATCTTGTTGAAAAGGACAAAAACTAATTTTACATGAATGTGTATATGTGTGTGTGTGTGTGTGTGTGTGTATATATATATATATGTATGTATATATATACATATATACATATATATATAAACTTACAATACTGCAAACTTATAATTCTAGAAGATGTTATTTGAGAAAATTTCTTCAATATAACTAATTGACTAGGCTCTTATAATGAGATTATAAAAAAGGAAACATCTAACATCTGTTCTCTGGATATGATATGTATTAAAGGAAGTAAAGAAAGAAACTGAAAAAATATTTTTAAACTTATTGATTTCCAAAAATTCCTATCATTCCATAATTTACTGAAATAAAATGTCCAAAGAATGATACTAAACATCTACATTTTTATGAAATTTAACTATGATATTGAATTTCATTACTATGAACAATAAAAGTTGTTTTTAATTCATTAGTTCAATAATTACTTGTGTACTCATTGTGCAGTCCAGATATGAAGTAGAGTATGATTTTCATTGTTTTTGCTGCCTTTGAGTACAAGGCAAATTCAGTTCAGACTTTTAAATCTACTATATTTTTAAAAAGAATATGTAAACAAGAAAGTGAATTAGTTAATGATTTGAACAAAAATTCTTTGTAGGAAAGACAGAAAGTCACATAAACAACTAGTAAAATTATTAGGTATTTTTCTGTTGCTGTGACAGAACACCTTGAACAAAAGTACCTTATAGAAGAAAGAATTTCTTTGGTCTTATAGCTCTAGAGCGTAAGAGTCCATCATGGCAGCTGTCAGGTATGCCAGAAGTAACAGAAAGGATAAAGCTCATATCCTTACCTACAAACACAAGCAGAGATAGAAAAGTGAAACCGTGTGAGGTTACATACTCTCAAAGCCTTACCCAAGTTTCATATTTTCTCAGTAAAGGCCATAGTTCATAAACCTACCCAAACATATTTCATAAACCTACCGCCAACAGAAGACTGAGTGTTCGCATACCTGACATTACGGGAGACATTTTTCATTCAAACCTCATTATTTCTCCGTAGCTCCTTTACAACGCTACTAAGAAAAGGATGTTGTCTTAGTTAGGGTTTCTATTGCTGCAATGAAATACCTTAACTGACAGGCAGAGTGAATGGAATTTTATGTAAGCAGTGGGAAATAGTAAGAGCTGGAGAGGACAGGAACTCCACAAGGAGAACAACAGAACAAGAAAATCTGAACACAGGGAACTTCCCAGAGACTCATACTCCAACCAAGGACTATTCATGGAGACAACCTAGAACCCTGACAATGCAGCCACTTCTTATGAGAACTGATAGACTAAGATCAGAAAGAAGGAGAGGAGAACCTCCCCTATCAGTGGACTTGGGGAGGCGCATGCATGCAGAAAGGGGGGGAGGAGGGTGGGACCGGGAGGGGAGGAGGGAGGGGCTTATGGGGGGATACAAAATGAATAAAGTGTAATTAATAAAAGTTAAAAAATAAAAAAGAAATACCTTAACCAAAATCAAGTTGGGTGAGAACCTTGAGGCAAAAACTCATCCAGAGGCCATAGTGCAGTGCTGCTTAGTGGCTTGCTTCCCACAGCTTTCTCAGCCTGTTTTCTTATGGAACTCAGGATCACCAGCCCAGGGAGGTCACCACCCACAAAAACCAGAGCCCTCCTTCCCCGTTGAACACTAATTGAGAAAATGCCTGATAGCTGGATCTCATGGAAGCATTTTCTCAGTTGAGGATCCTTACTCCCTGACGACTCTAACTTGTGTCAAGTTGACACAAAATCAGCCAGGACAGATATACATCGTCATTGGCCTATCATTTTAAATATCCCCTGGAGTCTCCTTGATCACAAAAATGTAGCAGGCTGCCTTACCTAGACAGCATTAAAGATAAATTACCAATTTTCTAAATTGGTTGCTGAATATAATTGCTAAGGACTTTATATTTATGCCTTGTCACCAAATCATATGTTGAATTTTTTTTAATGGTCAAGAAGACTTATCCTGCATGGTATCTGTGTCCTGCAAGGAAACGGTATACCCTAATACCCACAAGAGTTATCTTGCCTTTCACTGTGAGTAAATCATTATAAAGCTCTATCCATGAACCATTAACTTGGTTTTTATTAGAAATCAAAACTTCAGGAGCTTTGACCTTGAAATTGTCAACCTCTAGAACTGTGAATGATAGACTCATGTAATTAATAAGTTACAAAGTTCATAACACTTTCTCATAGGAGCCCAAATGTATATAGGCCAGTGTAAATGAGATATCTTGAAAATTGTTGATAAATGCACGTCTGTGAGACTCACACAATAGTAAGCAGTGGATTCCATGTATGGTAGCATTTGACTATGATGTAAGTACCCATGACACTGAGGTAGATAGAACCTGAATTAAAGTTCAGCCTCAATTGCACAGAAAATCCTTGTATCAAAAAAAAAAAATACACAAGAGATGAAGGTGCACCTCAATGGTACAACAATCACCCACCACACTCATGGCCCTGGTTTTCATTCTGAGAACATGAAAAAATAAAACCAATAGAAAAGAACAGCCAATGGATGAATGTTTTACATTCGAGTCACTTGGTGAAATCTGGAGTTAAGTGTAAAGAAGTAAGAACTATCTTTTTAACTGAAATGTAATAGATATTTAGGGGATACACTGTGATGTTTAAATTCATATGATCACAGTATAATGATCAGAGAATGCTAATTAACAACCTATATCACTTTATATGTCATTTCACTCGCTTTTATTTTGTCCCTGTCATCCTTTCACTTTATTTTTATTTTTGTTTATTTTTTATATTATTGTCTTATTACTATGTTTCTTCTTATCCATAAGATAAAATAAACCACTGGAGCTCAACAAGGAGAGCAACAGAACCAAAAAATCTGGACACAGAGTTCTTTTCTGAGACTGATATTCCAACCAAGGACTGTTAATGGAAATAACCTAGAACCACTGCACAGATGTAGCCCATGGCAGCTCAGTCTCCAAGTGGGTTCCCTAATAATGGGCACAGGGGTTGTCTCTCACATGATCTCAGTGGCTGACTCTCTGATCACCTCCCTCTGAGGGGGCATGAGGGCGGCCACCTTACCAGTTCACATAGGAAGATAATGCAGACAGTCCAGATGAAACCTGATAGGCTAGGGTCAAATGGAAGGGAAGGAGGACCTTCCCTATCAGTGGACTAGGAAAGGGGTATGGGAGGAGAATAGGGAGGGAGGACAGAATTGGGAGGGCTTAGGGAGGAGGCTACAGCTGGGATACAAAATGAATAAATTGTAATAAATAAAAAATTAAAAATAGATAAAACAACCAACCAACCAATAAACAAAGAAAAAAATACAATTATTTTGAGTGCTTGATAGAAAACTCAGGCCTAGTTATGCTAGGTATGCTAGGTATGCTAGTATGCTAGGTAAATGTTTTACCTCTGAGCTCAAATCAAAGCCTTTTTTTTTTTAAAGTTTAAGATATTTTTTAAACTAATTTAGAAAAAAAAAATTGAATTTGTTGGATTCAGAGAATAAGAATAATGGTTTAGTCACAGCATACAAAGTACCTTGTGGGATTAAAAGGTAAGGAGTCTTGACACAAGGGAGCTAGGAGAAGGAAGACGAGACTGAAAGGGCTTTCAATGTACTATAAGGCTGAAGAGATGGCTTCGAGGTTAAGAATACTTGTTGCTTTCCCAAGGATCAGGATTCAATTCCTTGCGCCACGTGGCAAAGAAAAACAGGCAATTTGGTGTTCTCTTCTGGTCTCCAGGTGCAGCTGGATAGTATTTGTGGAGCACAGACATAAATGGATGCAAAACACCCATACACGTAAAAAATGAAAAGAAGTACACTAATTTACAGTCAAATGTCTATGAAAAGAACTGTTTTCTAAAAAATGAGGTTGATTTAAGGGTGTAGAATACAAAGAAATCAGTTCTTTTTTCACTGATACTTTAGGTCATGTAAGTTTTGTAAAGTGCACTTGGGGCAAGGTAAAATACAAAAGCAAGATGGAGCTTGATGAATTATCCCTTCTCACAAAACTGTATAAGAATTCCAGGTGATGTAGTATTACACAGAAAAATTTCTTCGGTGAGAGTAGAAAGGTTGGCCAAAAAAGTTTATTGGGTGATTTTATTACTGAATGAAAAAAAAAGAAAGAAACTTTCATAGGGTAACATTTTTTTATCCAATAACTCAACAAGCGTTTTCACATCAAAATGGACACTCAAATCTGGTTCAACCAACCCTCTCAGCAGCAGTCTTTTGTTAATTTCAGGGCTCAGACTGCATACCTGTAACCCCTCAATATTTGTTCTCTCAATTTTCCTTCTCCCACGAGAAAAGAGATGTTTCTGTCTGCTATATAGATATAATGTTCTACGGAAATAAATGTCTACTGTCCCACACATGCACACATGCACACACACACAACAACAACAACAACTTTCAGAGCTTTTTCATCATGATGCAAGATGTTCGTGATAAAAAATAAGTAAAGAGCTTTCTCTAAAATGTGTAATAAAAGAAGGCTTGGACATCTCATCCCTAACACTCAGAATGATAAACACTGCTACAGTTATATATCTCAGAAAGTGGAGAGAAGGTTCAGATTTAGAGCCATACAATACTAGTCTTGTCTGAAGGAGTACCACAAGCTGGTGAAGCTAAACAAACAAACAAACAAATAAACAAAACCGTATAGGTACTGAGCTGTTCCACCTGTCAACAGCTGTTTTATTTATGTGCAACAAAACTCTAAGTTATCAAATATTGAGAAACTGAATAATTTTTGTCAAAGAAGTTTTGAATCTTATATGTGAGTCATTTTCTTTTCATTCTAATGCTTTTATCTGTAATATATCTGAACTTGAAATATATATTTGGTCAAAACTGTAAAGCCCCCTTTAATAAGGACATCTCTCTGAGATGCAGTCCCCTCTGAAAGAGGTAATATAACCATATGAGAGGGGGCTGTCCTGATTGTGACTAGAGAAACTTTTGGCAGCCACTAGGAGCTTCAAGCTGTGCAGTGGTGCGTTCAGCAGTTGAACGGACACTACATGAAAGCATTAAGAAGATTTGTTGGTGAGAGCTGCCATCTCACCCAACAGTCACTGCGGGAATACACTGGAGTGGACATTGATTTACCCATATGGAAGTAGTGATTTGCCTGAAAAATAAACTTTTGGCAACATTTCAGAACATCGAAAAACAGAAACACAAGGACACACATTCTTTGTTTTCCTAAAAGTCAGACCTCTGGGTCTCATTGCAGTTTTAGTATACAAAATACTTCTGTGGCATTATGCATAGCGGTAATTACAGCTTTCCTTGGTGTGAGAGAATGAAAGCTGTTAGCATTTACTTCTGCCTGTTATATGTAATGCTAAAGGGAGAATACATATTTTGAGAAATCAGCGATTTTAAGTGGAAGAAAAGATAGAACTCAGTAAATAGCTAAGGTTCAACGGGATTCTAAATAGATACATGTGTGACAGAGCTGCCTGAAGGTTCTGGGCTAAAAGGCAACAAAACACCACAAAGTCATGTGTTAATAAAAGTACATTTTCTGCTTCCTTTTTGTCATTTAGCATTATCTGTAATATACAATACACATCTTTTCCAAAAGGAATATGTATATAATATATTATGAAGCACAGAAAATTGTTCTAAACTAAGCTATCATTTTTATACTCAGTTGGTTATAATTTTACATCACTTGGTAGATCATTAATGTTTTTCATAAGGCAATTATACATAATATTACACAAAAAGTATTTACCCAAAATTTCAAGTCATAAAAGAATTTAAAATAGATTCATAATATCACTGAGTTTAATAAACTTGGAAAAAATTTAAAGAATTTTACTTTTAACTAAATTTTCGTTTCAGTAAAATTATGCAGTCAGTTAATTTGTTTTCAGCAGTCGATTGACCAGGATCCTCGAACAAAATCATTTGAAACTTCAGGCAATGAACAAGAACTGAGTGAAACCAGATTCATAATCTTAAAATTTCGGTCTGCTAATCACTTGAAAAACTGATTGGAAGAAAATGAAATAATGGAGTCTTGAATACAAATTAGGATTTTTTTTATTAAGCTTGAATTAAAATTCTGAGAACACACAAAACTGTGAAATCCACAATTTTTGGATAATTCTCCGAGAACATGAGAGAATAAAGCTGGACTATCTAGCTCCAGCACATAGGTGGATGTTAACGGTACTGACACTGGAAATAAATTCTGGGCAAAGTTTCCCTATAATTTCAAGAACAAAGCTCAACATGAATGTCATATCAGAGGTCCTTGATGTTAATAGATGGTTGAATATGTAGATTTTAAACTCTGAAAGGATACCAGGTCTAGAGACAAGTGTTTTAACATCACAAAACAACAACATCAAAATGGGTATTTTACTGTCATCATATATGTTTGACAAAATAACATATTGTGCTATAAGAAGAAAATTTAAAGAGTTGGGCCCTACCAATATCTCAATTAAATAGTTAGGCATAAAAACTTAAGGAGGGGTTTAATACAAACAACAAAGGACTTCTGATAAAAATTGAAAGAAAAGCAGTTGTACCAGTTTACATTCCCACCAGCAATGGAAGAGGGTTCCCCTTTCTCCACAACCTCTCCAGCATATGTTCTCACTTGAGTTTTTGATCTTAGCCATTTCAATGTGTATAAGATGGAATTTCAGATTCATGTTGATTTGCATTTCGCTGATGACTAAGGACGTTGAGCATTTATTTAAGTGTTTCTCCACATTATGATATTGCTCTGTTGAGAATTCTCTGTTAAGCTCGGTACCTCATTTTTTTTTCTAGTTTATTGATTATATATCCCTATTGAAGCTACCTCCCTGAACTTCCCCAATCCCACCCACCCCACCCGCTTCCCTTCATCCCCTTCCCCTAGCCCACTGAAAGTGAAAGCTATTCACTATTGCTGTCTGCACATCATTTCTATCCTTCCAGTTTTAGTATATGTGCTGCCGCAGTGAGCACTGAACCTCATTTTACAAATAACATTATTTAACCTGGTGACGCTTCATTTCTTTAGCTCTTTATGTATTCTGGATATTAGTCCTCTATCAGATGTAGGGTTGGTGAAGACATTTTTTCCATTCCACAGGCTGTCGTTTTGTTCTGTTGACCAAAACTGACATTTTCTCAGAAAATTGGGAATAGTGCTACCTCAAAGATGCAGATATGCCACATCCGGGCATGCACCAGAAAGATGCTAAATCATACAACAAGGAGATTTGCTTAACTATGTTCACAGCAGCTTTATTCATAATAGCCAGAATGTGGAGACAACCTAGATGTCACCCAACAGAGGAATGGATACAGAAACTGTGGTACATTTACACAATGGAATACGAAGCAGCTATTAAAAAGGAGGAAATCAAATGAAGCTTCTACAAGCATGGTTGAGCAAATGTCTTTGTTATATACTTGAGCATCCTTTGGAAACATGCCCAGGAGTGGTATAGCTGGATCTTGAGGTAGCACTATTCTTAATTGTCTAAGAAAGCATCAGATTGATTTCCAAAGTTGTTGTAGAAGTTTACATTCTCAACATCAATGGAGGACAGTTCCCCTTTCTCCACATCCTCTCCAGCATGTGTTATCAATTGAGTTTTTGATCTTAGCCATTGTGATGGGTGTAAGGTGAAATCTCAGGGTCATTTTGATTTGCAGTTCCCTGATAGCTAAGGATGCTGAGCATTTCTTTAAGTGTTTTTCTGCCATTCAATATTCCTGTATCGAGAATTCTGTTTAGATCTGTACACCATTTTTAATTGGATTACTTGATTTGATGCTATTTTACTTCTTGAGTTCTTTCTATATTCTGGATATTAGCCCTCTGTGAGATGTAAGGTTGGTGAAGATCCTTGCCCAATCTTTAGGCTGTCATTTTGTTCTGATGACATTGTCCTTTGCTTTACAGAACCTTTACAGTTTCGTGAAGTAGCAGCTTTATTTGTAATAAACGGAATGTGGAAATAATTCAGATGTCCCTCAGTTGAGGAATGGATTCTGAAAATCTGGTACATTTATACAATGGAATACTACTCAACAATTAAATACAAGGAAATCATGAAATTATCAGGCAGGTGGTAGGAACTAGAAAAGATCATCCTGAGTGGGGTATCAAACAGAAACACACACATGGTATATATTCACTTATAAGTGGATATTAGACATATAATACAGGATAATCATACTAAAATCTGTACAACTAAAGAACCTAATCAAGAAGGAGGAACCTGGGTAAGGTGTTCAATCTTCATTCAGAAACGAAAACAGGATGGACATTGGAAGAGGGAGAAAACAGGGAACAGGACAGGAGCCTACCACAGAGGGAATCTGAAAGACTCTACCCAGCAGGGTATCAAAGCAGATGTTGAGACTCAGCCAAACTTTAGGCAGAGTGCAGGGAATTTTATGAAAGAAGAGGGAAATAGAAAAACCTGGAGGGGCAGGAGCTCCACAAGGAGAGCAACAGAACCAAAAAATCTGTGCACAGGGGTCTTTTCTGTGACTGATACTCAAAACAAGGACCATCCATGGAGATAATGGAGAACCTGCACAGAAGTAGCCCATGGCAGCTCAGTGTCCAAGAGGGTTCCCTAGTAATGGGAACAGGGACTGTCTCTAACATGAACTCAGTGGCTGACTCTTTGATCACCTCCCCCTGAGCAGAGAGCAACCTTACCAAGCCACAGAGGAAGATAATGCAGCCAGTCCTGATGAGACCTAACAGAATAGGGTCAGATGGAAGGGGAGGAGGACCTCCCCTATCAGTGGACTTGGGAAGGGGCATGGGAGAAGAAGAGGGAGGGAGGGTGAGATTAGGAGGGGACTACACCTGGGATACAAAGTGAATAAACTATAATTAATAAATAAATTTACAAAACATGAAAAAATAAAACAAGGAAATCATAACATTTGCAGGCAAATTGTGAGAACTAGAAAAGATCACCCTGAGTGAGGTAACTCAGAAGCAGAAAGACATGCATGGTGTATACTCATATAAGTGAATATTAGTCATATAATATAGGATAAACCTACTAAAATCTACAGACCTAAAGAAGGTAAACAACAAGTAGGACCCTATGGAGATTGCTTAATTCTCTTTCTGAAGGGAAAACGGGTTACATGCAGGTAGTGGTAAAAGAGAAGGAACAGGACCAGGGCCTACCACAGGTGTCCTCTAAAAGACCCCACCAAGCAGGGGATTGAAGCAGATGTAGAGACTCACAGGCAAACTTTGGACAGGGCTTATGGAGTCTTATCAGAAAAGAGGGAGATAGAAGCACCCAGAAGGGACAAGAGCTCCACAAAGAGACCAACAAAGCCAAAGAAGCTGGGGCCAAGTAGGACTACACAAAATGATGCATCAACCTAACACCATGCATAAAGAGGACCCCTGAAGAGATGTAGCCCACAGGCAGCTCAAACTCCATGTAAGGATAGAAAAGACTGTCTCTGACATGAACTTGGTTGCCTGGTCTTTGATCACTTCTCCCTGGTAGGGTGAGCTAACCTGCATACAGAGGAAAAAGATCCAGGCTGTCCTGATGGGACCTGATAGGCTAGGTTCAGACAGTTGGGGAGGAAGATTTCTGCAGTCACCAGACTAGGGGAGAGAGATAGGAAAAGAAAAGGGAGTGAGAGTGGGACCTGGAGGTGACAAGGAGGGAGCTACAACTGTGATAAAAACTGAATAAATTGTAAATAATAATAACGGTGATGATGATGATGATAAAACTTTTAAAAAATTAAAGAAAAATCTCTGACTATCATGAAGGCATGGAGTAGAAAGCTCAGTGTGAAGCCCATGGAAGTGTGTCACAGATGCAACTTGATGGAGTGGGAAAAATACTACAAGGGTACTTTCATTTCTTCTGAACTTATGGTTCGGTGTAGCGATTCATCTCCCAAAATTATTTTTCAGTTGCACCTTCTCCATAATGATGAGAAAGGTAAGGTGTAAGGAGAAAACTCAAGATAGGATTGCTCCATCCGTTTTCTCCTACCACAAAACAACCTTCCTGACACTTGAACATTTGTGGCTAAATGGCAGTATTAGAAAACTGATGTGACCACAAATAAAATATGCTCCTCCCAGATCAATGCTTGTAGTTTCATTATTCATTTTATTACTAAAGCAGCTCCTATCTCTTAGTTATTTCAGAACTCGAGAATGACAGAGAATATTGTTATGCATGGGTTAGTACATGGCTAACACTAAACAGAATTCACATGTTTAAAATTTATAACATGGGTGTCAATACCACCCATTTATAATTCAAATTAAGGTAGCCAAACTACAGTTGTGAAGTAGCAAGGAAATAATTCTATGGTTTGGATGTGGATCGCCACAACATGAGGAAGTGTACTATTAAAAGGTCACTATGTTAGGAAGTATAAATGCTAATATTGAAGCAGGTTTTGGGCATGCAGATGAAGCCAACCTGTAATGTGCTGGGCAAAACACACTTAAAGGAAGTGGAGATCAGAATATATACCATATGTAATGATAGTGATTTTGAGAAGAAAAGAAAAAAAAGAAAGGAAAAGAAAAGAATAGAATAGAAAAGAAAAACCTCACTGTGTTTGCTAACAGGATGAGTCTGGTGGACTTTGGTGGCTTCTAGTGTTACTATTTATTGTGAGCAGAGAAGTTTGTGCCTAAAGCATTTGGATGGATCTAGGTATGAGATGTACAATACAAAGCATGCTAGTTGAAGTTCTGTGAAGCGCTGACAGACCAAACATTTTCTTTTTTTTAATTTTATTTTTCTTTTTAGTTACATTTTGTTAACTCTGTGTCCCAGCTGTATCCCTCTCCCTCATTCCCTCCCTAACCGCACACTCCCTCCCTGGTCTCCTCCCTGCCCCTTTCCAAGTTCACTGATAGGGGAGGACCTCCTCCCCTTTCATTTGACCCTGTTTCATCAGGTATCCTCAGGGCTGGCTGTAGAGTCCTCCTCTGTGGCCTAACAGGACTACTCATACCCGGGGGGGGGAGGCGGGGGTGTGTCAAAGAGCCTGCCCTTGAGATCCTGTTAGAAATAGTCCTTGTTCCCCTCACGTTGGAAAACAACATGGTTACTGAGCTACCACGGGCCATATCCAAGCAGAAGTTCTAGGTTATATGCATAGATGGTCCTTGGTTGAGTGTCAATCTCAGAAAAGACCCTGTGCCCAGATGTATTTGGTCCTTGTAGAGCTCCTATCCTTTCCATATCATACTAACTCCCTTTCTTTCATATGATTCCTTGCACTGTGACAAGGGTTTGGTTATGAGTCTTAGTGTCTGCTTTGAAACACTGCTAAGTAGAGTCTTTCAAATGCCTTTTGTGGTAGACTCCTGTCATACTTTCAATGCACATCCCATTTGTCTTTCTAAAAGAGGATTGATCCTCTTCGCCCGTGTCCACTTTCTTGATTATCTTAATTAGGTGTGTAGATTACATTATGTTTATCATATCTTGTAGGGCTATATAAGCCAGTATATACCATGTGTGTCTTTCTACTTCTGAGATATTTCACTCAGAATGATCTTTTCTAGATCACACCATTTGCCTGCAAATTTCATGATTTCCTCCTTTTTGATTGCTGAGTAGTATTCCATTGTGTAGAAATACCACAATTTCTGTATCCATTCCTCCACTGATGGACATCTGGGTTGTTTACAAGTTCTGGATATTACAAATAAAGCTGCTACAAACATGCTTGAACAAATCTCATTGTGTACTTGAGCAAATTTTGGGTATATACCTAGCAGTGGTATACCTGGGTCTTGAGGTAGCACTACTCCTAATTGTCTGAGCAAGCGCCAGATTGGCTTCCAAAGTGGTTGTACCCATTTACATTCCCACCAGCAGTGGAGGAGGGTTCCCCTTTCACCACAACCTCTCCAGCATGTGTTATCACTTGAGTTTTTTATCTTGGCCATTCTGATGGGTGTAAGGTGAAATCTCAGGGTCGTTTTGATTTGCATTTCCCTAATGGCTAATGAGGTTGAGCATTTCTTTAAGTGTTTCTTTGCCATTCGATGTTCTTCTTTCAAGAATTCTCTGTTTAG
>REGO01000753.1:364768-377699 GCA_010120015.1 Rhombomys opimus
GACCCGAGACCAAAGTTTTCACCTCCTGTGATGTTCCCTGTGGTCTAGAAAGCTCTGTCGTTGTCTTCCTGGGTTAGAGGTCCTTCCATTCACCAACTCAGAAGTTCAGGTATTCCACCGCTCAGAAACTGTGTGTGCGTCGCCATCTTGGCTCCGCCCCCCCGAAAAATTAATAAAATGCCTCACTTGGCTCATTTGTAGAGGTTCCAGGTCAGATGGTGGCATCTGTTGATGACATTCATGTTGGTTGTGTCCCAAAATGGTAGTCAATATAGCATAGGAATAGGTAGTATACATATGTACCTCTGATATCTCTACCTTATGTTATAAAGTCAATATCAGTCATGAAGTTTCTACCTTCTGCATCTTACCTAATTCTAAGGAGAACCCCCACACACAGCTCTGCAAAGAACAGATGGATGATGTGTCCATTCCTTGAAGACCCTACAATAAGAATCAAATTGTAACAGATAAACCATTTATGGATCCACTTAAACGACACTCAAACAATGGCAAAGGCCATCTTAGAGTAGTTGTGATACTTTCATTTAGAAATGTAATTTAAGAAAAGCAATCATTTAATACATTTTTATTCTTTAAAAAACTTCATACGTGTATATAATGTTTCTTTTTTTTTTTCTTAATTAGGACTACCTAAAGTTCCCCCTCATATTTCTCCCAGAATCTTTGATCACTTCTTTCTCCCAATTCATGTCCTCTGTTATCTATTTTTATTCATCTATTTTATCAAGAAAAGTATTTGCTTTTTTATTATTATTCAGGGGGAGATTCATAATCCCTGAAATGGCAGACAACTAGAGTGAGGAAGCAAAGCAATCACACTTACCAACACAAAGGAAGCAGACAGTATTTATTTTAAACTCACTGAGTCCATCTCATGTAACCCAGGCACACATGGGTATGGACTCATTCACTGAGATATGGAAAACCTAGCAGTGCCCATGTCCTCAAAGAAAAGTCACTCCCCACTCTCCAGCAGCCATCAACTTCCAATAGATCTTTAGGAATGTGGAAACTCTCTCCAATCCAAGAGGAAAGTTTCTTTAATTATTCTTTAAAATGTTTATATAATTACATCATTTCCCTCTTTGCTCTCTTCCCTCCAAGCTCTCCCATATACCCCTCCTTGTTCTTCTTCAAGTTTGTGCCTTCTTGCACGTTGTTTATATACAGCTTTCTAAAGTACAACCTGAGCAGACTGTGTAATGTCACTTGTATGTGATTTTTTTCAAGTCTGACTGTTTGATATAGGGTAACCAATCGGTGTTGTCTTCCCTAAGAAAGACTATTTATCCTTCTCTCAGACTTGTGTAAGTGCCCAGAGTTACTTCTGGAGCTGAGGTCTCATGGGCTTTACCCCATTCATAATACCAAGCAGGGAATTTTAATTGGCTTGATATTTCACAGATGTTGTGCAGGTAAAATATTAGTCATGCCATGTCCAGAGGACATCGTTTCTCAGGACTTCTCATCCTCTGACTGTTAAACTCTTCCTATATTTCTTCATGATATTCCCTCAGCCTTGCCAGGTGAGGGTTGGTATAATTTTCCCGAGTGTGGTTGAATAATCACACTCACTTATTCTCAGAATTTTGAAAGGTAGTGCATCTCTGTGTAAAGTATTACCTACTAAAACAAGCAGTTTCTTCTATCAAAGTTAGAAGCAACACAAATCTGCAATTTTTTTTTCTCTACAGCTGAATAATATTCCATTGCGTCTTTGGCACATTTTCATTATCCTACTGTTGATGGAAAACTAAGTTGATTTCTTTTTCTGAGTTGTGAATTGAGCCTCACTAAGATGTGAATGAATCTCTCTAATAAGCATTTCTTGATAACCGGCCTGGGAGTAGCATATCAGATCATACACCAAATGATCATAGGGTTGGGCTATTTTTCTCAGTTTTTAGAAACGTCCAGAGTTCCAATGTGGCTGCAATAGTTTACACCCCCATCAGTAGCATATAAGTGTTCTCTTTTCTAAATAGCAAGACCAGCATTTGTTATAATGTGTATTCCAGATGGTGGCCATCCAGGTTGGAATGAGATGGAATCAGAAAACAGTTTAAATCTGCATTCTCCTGATAGCTAAAGATATTGAACATTTTTCTGAGTAGAGATTTATATTTCTTCTTTTGCAAACTTTCCATTCTTTTCCACAGACAACTTTGTAATTGTGTCGTTTGTTTACTTGGTGATTAATATTTTTTGAGTTCACATCTTCATAGTTTTCAATAAAATAATAAAAACAATATTTTTTTTTCTGTGTGGGCTATGCATATTAGTGCTAGGTTGCCTGCTTAGCATGCACAAGACATGAATTTCAGTACTCACCATCAGTATTACAATCCCAATAACCACAAAAGACATAGCTTAGATACATTAAGTTTTCTTAATGGTTTAACAACTCCATCAGAAATCATCTTTATGTATGTATATAATCTTTTGAGCCTAGACTAAGCTCAAAATGAAGAGGTGGATAAGTTGGTATTGGCTGAAGCCTTCTGATAAATGTCTAGAAGTTGGCAGCAAAAGAATGAGGACAATAAAAAATAAATAAAACTGGCTAGGAACAGCAGAGGACTAATAACAGAAACAAAGGAAAGAGTCTGACCTCCCTCATCTTGTAAGCAGGATTCAAGATAATTTAACAACAACAAAAAAAAAATCTGGTATTTGTAAAGAACTACAGGGCTTATTTAGGACTTTACAATGAGTTGCTATGGAGATACATGACATAAAAGAGGATAATTCAACTATGTTGATAGCAGCTTTATACATAATAACCAGAAACTGGAAACAACCTAGATGCCCTGCAACTGAAGAATGGATAAAGAAAATGTGGCACATTTACACATTAAGATACTACTCTGCTATTAAAAAAAAAGACACAATACAATTTTCAGGCAAAAGGATGAAACTTGAAAAGCCCATTCTGAGTGAGGTAACCCAGACCCAGAAAGACATGCATGGTATGGATTCATTTATAAGTGGGCATTAACCAAAAAGTACAGGATAACCATGCTACAACTCACAGACCTGAAGAAGCCAAGGAAGGCCAAAGGGAGGATGGTTTGCAAAAGATGAAATAAAATAGACATCTAAGTAACTGGATGGAGGAAGTTGTGTGGAACAGGGGGTGGGGAGGGTAACTGACAGGGATCAGGTATAAGAAGAGTGGGTGGGCAGGGGAGGATAGGGAGAGAACCTAAATTAGTAAAGGAACATCTCTGGGACAGCAGAGGATGCCAGGAGTCTAAGAGGGTAACCCTCGCTGAGATCCCTAACAGCAGGGAGTATGGAACATGGAATCTCTGCCTTCTATAGCCAGGTAAGACCTCCAGTGGAATTAGGTGACACCAGGCCACCCAGAAAACCTTCAACCCAAAATTTGTCTTTCCTACATGAAGTGTAAGGAGAAAGATGGAGGAGAGATTGAGGGAATGGTAAACCAATGTCTGACCCAACTTGAGACCCACCCCATTGGAGAGAGCCAACCCCTGATGCTATTAATGATACTCTGCTATGAGTGTTGACAAGAGCCTAGCATGGATGAGACAGAAGCAGTTGGATGAGAAGCTTCATACAACAGTTAATAAAAACAGACTCAAGGACAAATGCTAAACAATAGGCAAATCCAGGAGTTTTCCATAACAGTGGGAGGAGAGACTGAGAAAGCCAACAGGGTCAAGAACACCACAAAAACACCTACTAAGCCTCTTTCGGATATATGCCCAAGAATGGTATAACTGGATCTTGAGGTAGCACTATACCTAATTTTCTGAGAAAGAGCTAGATTGATTTCAAAAGTGGTTGCACAAGTTTACATTCCCACCAGCAGTGGAGGAGGGTTCCCCTTTCTTCACAACTTCCCCAGCATGTGCTGTCTCTTGAGTTTTGGATTTTAGCCATGCTGATGAGTGTTAGGTGGAATCTCAAGGTTGCTTTGATTTCCATTTCCTTAATGACTAAGGACAAGGATGTTGAGCATTTCTTTAAGTGATTCTCTGCCATTCAATATTCCTCTGTTGTGAATTCTGTTTAGCTCTGTACCCAATTTTTTAATCGGATTACTAGAATTGTTGTTGTTTAATTTCTTGAGTTCTTTATATGTTATGGATATTAGCTCTCTGTCAGATGTAGAGTTAGTTGGTGAAGATCTTTTCCCAGTCTGTAGGTTCTCATTTTGTTCTGTTGACAGTGTTCTTTGCTTTACAGAGCTTTTAAGTTTCATGAGTTCGCATTTACTGATTGTTGATCTTAGAGCTTGTGCTGTTGACCGTACAACAAGGACATTTGCTCAACTATGTTCGTAGAAACTTTATTAATAATAGCAAAATCTGGAAATAAACTAGATGTCCCTCAACTGAAGAATGAATACTGAAAGTGTGGTACATTTACACGATGGAATACTACTCAGTAATTAAAAACAAGGAAATCATGAAATTTGCAGGCAAATGGTGGGAACTAGAAAAGATCATCCTGAGAGGTAACGCAGAGGCAGAAAGACACACATGGTATATACTCACTTATAAGTGGATATTAGCCATATAATATAATATATATAATATATAATATATAATAAATTTACTAAAATCTATAGTCCTAAAGAAGCTAAAGAACAGGGAGGACCATCAGAAAGAGGCTTAATCCTCATTCAGAAGGGCAAACAGGATAGACAATGGAAGTAGGGGAAGCCAGGATACAGGACAAGAGCATTTTGGAAGAGGGCTCTGAAAGAGTTTTCTCATCAGAATATCAAAGGAGATGCTGAGACTCAACCAAACTTTCAGCAGAACTCATGGAATATTACGGAAGAAGGGGAGAGAGACAGACCTAGAGAGAAAAGGAGCTCCACAAGACCAACAGAGCAAAAAATTCTGGGCTCAGAGGGTCCTGTAGAGACTGATGAATCAGTCAAGGATGATTCATGGAGAGAACCTAGACCCCCTGCTGAGATGTAGCCCATAAGTAGCTAAGTCTCTATGTGGGTGTCCTAGTAAGGGGAGCAGAGAGTGTCTCTGACATGACCTAAATGGCTGCCTCTTAATCACCTCCCCATGGTGAAGTGGCTAACTAGGATACAGAGAAAGAGGATCCATGCAGTCCTGATAAGAACTGATAAGCTAAGGTCAGAGAGTAGTGGAGGACCTCCCCTATCAGTGGACTAGGGGAGTGACACAGGTGGGGAAGTGGATGGGAGGGTGGGACCAGGAAGAGATGAGAGAGGCTGCTACACCCGCGATGCAAAGTGAATAAATTGTAATAAATAATAATAATAAAGAAAACAATTTTTAAAAAGAAGGAATGAAAAAGAATACCTACCAAGTTAACTAACCTGGGTCCATGAAGGCTCACAGAGACTGAACCACCAACCAAAGAGCATGCTTGAGCTGGACCTTAACGTTGAACCCCCTATACATATGTAGCTGATGTGCAGCACGATCAACATGTGAGTCCCCTAACAACTGGAGTAGGGGCTGTCTCTGACTCTGTTGCTTGCCAGTGCCTTGTCAGCCCTCAGTGAGAGAGGATACATTTAGTCTTATTCTGACTTGAGGTGCCAGGGTGAGCTTATACCCCTTCGGGACCTCCCCTTGTCTGAAGAGAAATATAATACCACACATTAACACCTGAAGTTAGTTTCAGACCAAGTATATAGGATTCATTTACTGGTTCCTGAAAGTTCTGTGGGAAAAATCAAACACTGTCCTTCTTTTTGGAGAAAGGCATAGCCTTAAATTTCTAGCTCCTGGCTTCATATTCTACTGTACTCAAGATTTCATTCATCTCAGGGAGCAGAGGGAAGGTGTATGAATCCTGTTTGGTTTTTCCTTATGTCACTGATATAAAACTTTGAACAATAAAATGCCTAGAAATTTTTAAATTCATAATTTTAACTCTTATAATTCCAAATCAATAGGTGCCTTCTATTTTGAGTAAGAAAACAATAAGTGTGAGCAGCGATCCACAGTTCTTTCCATGTGAATGATCTGCAATAGACATTTCAAAGCTTAGTTGAGCTGAATTCAGCACAACAAATTATCTTTAATGTTGAGTGGGGTAAAACAAAGCAATATAAGAAGCAAATCAAACTATTGTTAAAAATTAATTTGAGTTAAAGGATATTTTGGATATAAGGAGAGTTAGAGAAGAGTTCATTGCAATTATTAAAATCAGTGCAGTCTCAAAGTTCAGCAAAAACTTAGAGTCCTATTGATGGGACTTATTAAAGCAGAAAATAATTGTATGAAATCAAACCACAAACTATAAATGCTAAATAGATTGGATCTTATTAAGTTTCACCTTACATCAAAACATATTAAAATATCCTTCAATAATTTCAATTTTCACTGCTTTCTAGTGTAATTTATAGGAGAGCATGTAAAATATCTACAATATTAGTGTGGAGATCAGAAAATCCTTCAGATTCTTTGGGAATGTTGTTCTGGATAATGTCTAACTTCTGAATATCAGCATAAAATTTCTAATCCAGATCTCTGTCTAACTAGCATTCTAAAATTGTAAAACCCAAGGAAAAGGTTTCAGTGCATAGCTCACAATGCCACTGTAAAAATTCCCTTTCCCATATTTAGTAAAAAGGCATAATCTTCAAGGATCAGAGACACAGCAGATGTCTTGACAAATTACATGAATTTTCAATGTTCACACTAATATATTTATCTTGCATATTGAATATCTTTATAATAATGAAAATAATTTTCAGTATTTTTTTTCACAAATGTGTCTCATAATTGTCAAACAGTTCCCTCAGATTTACTGTAGTTAGAAATCCGACTGATGGGAAACCTCTACAGAAACATTTATTCTGAAGCTATTCCTAAGAAATTATCAATTGCTCGTAAGATACAAAATGAAACTCGTTCCTGTGGATCATGGGATGATTGCTTCAGATGATTTAGGGGCAAAGATGTTTCATAGGACTGATCAAAGTTTCCTTTAAAAGTTTCTGTAGTCTGAGAATCTCCTATACTACGTATTCTCTTTCATGGAGGCCAGACATGCATTCTGCTGTCAACACCCTCCACCTTCTCTAGCACAACTCCCAGGATTTTTTTCAATTTTTCTTTATTTTATTTTATTTTTATTAATTATACTTTATTCTCTTTGTATCCACCTGTAGCTCCAACTCCCAGTTTTATTTAGAGATATTTGCCTCAGATTATTTCTAGATTATAACATTATACCTGGATCAACTTCTTACAGACACCAAACCCATAATAGAAGATTTATGCAAACAGGAGATAATATGGATTTAGGACTAGTTCACTATTCTCTTGGCAGAAAAGATAGCTAGAACACAGGTAGTCAGTCAGTCAGTGACTTGAGCAAGACAAAATCAAAGCCTTCAGTTGTATTTCATGTGAACACTTCCTAATGGAAGGGAAATAAAACTCAAGAAAAATCATACTAGGGGCAATAACACAAGCATTGTTACTAGGTAGAGAAACAATAACATAATTTCACTATATTTGACTATTGGTAATTTGTATTGGTGACTTACAGAGAAAGAAAAATGAGGAATTCCAGTAGTATGCACATATACATATATATGTATATATGTGTATATATATATACATATATATGTAACATATATAGGTTATATATATTATATATATAATCATAAATGTGTGTGTGTAAGTGACATGGAAAATATGAAAGTGATGCATAAATATTTGCATGTTATATCTGTTCTAAAACTAGGTGCCTGTTTATCATGATGATAGAATGTGAGACATAGGGATAAGGATGAATCTGGGGGCATTGGTTCTGTTTCCTGAATATAGACAGATAATCTGGAACTGAGAGAAAGTATCCACTATCTTAGAGTAAAGAAAATCTTTTATTTGAATACACTGTAAGAAATTGCAGGGATTCCAAGGTTCTGTAGGTCTGAGGTTGGGCTCTGTGCCCCAGTACCCAAGCGGTAATCTGTGGCAGGTGGATACCGCTCTCCTGGTAACAGCAGGCTATCTGGTGCACAGCAGGTCCCTGGGTTGGGCCAGTCTGCAGGACCTTTTCCAGGGATATACTGGGTGACTTAAGTCCGTCCCCTTTGCTTCGCTCCCTGTGAGGATTTCTCCCGACAGTGACTCCCAGTCTCTGGTGCCCTGGGGTGCACAGCTCTGTCTGTGCTGGAGAGCTGGGTGCACAGCAACTGTCTGTGCTTGAGGCTAGAGCCCAGGTCAGTGATGACGACTCGTACCCGCCAGTCTGTGAGACTTTTTCCAGGGAAAGACTGCGTGACATAAGTCAGATGCCCCTCAACTGAAGAATGGATGCAGAAATTGTGGTACATCTACACAGTGGAGTGTTACTCAGCAATGAAAAATAAGGAAATCATGAAATTTGCAGGTAAATGGTGGGACCTGAAAAGGATCATCCTGAGTGAGCTGTCCCAGAAGTAGAAAGACACACGTGGTATATACTCACTCATATAAACATATAACAGGATAAACCTACTAAAATCTGTACATCTAAAGAAAGTAATCAAGAGAGAGGACTCTGACTAAAACGCTCAATCCCCATCCCAAAAGACAAAGAGGATGGACATCAGAAGAAGAAGAAGAAAACATGAAACAAGAGAGGAACATGCCACAGAGGGCCTCCGAAAGCCTCTGCCCTGCAGACTATCAAAGCAGATGCTGAGACTTACGGCCAACTGTTGGGCAGAGTGCAGGGAATCTTATATGAAGTGGGAAATAGTAAGATCTGGAGAGGAGAGGAACTCCACAAGGAGAGCAACAGAACAAGAAAATTTGAACACAGGGTTTTCCCAGAGACTCATACTCCAACCAAGTACCAGGCATGGAGATAACCTAGAACCCCTGTACAGATGTAGCCCATGGCAGTTTAGTGTTCAAGTGGGTTACATAGCAATGTGAAGAGGAACTGCCTCTGACATAATCTGATTGGCCTGCTCTTTGATCACCTCCACCTGATGGGGGAGCAGCCTTACCAGGCCACAGAAGATGACAATGCAGCCATTGTCATCTGATCTCCTGATCAGATCTGACAGACTAAGATCAGAAGGAAGGAGAGGAGGACCTTCCCTATCAGTGGACTTGGGGAGGGGCATGTGTGAAGAAGGAGGAGGGAGGGTGGGATCAGGAGGGGAGGAGGGGGGGCTTATGGGGGATACAAAGTGAATAAAGTGTAATTAATAAAATAAAATAAAAAAGAAAGGACTTGGGGAAAGGGAAAGCAAGTGAGAAAAGTTATAATTAAATTACAATTAAAAAAAAAAAACAGTGGGGAGTTAGTATGACGTGGAAAGGATAGGAGCTCCATAAGGACACAGGGGTCTTTGCTGAGAATGACACTCCACCAAGGACCATGTATGGATATAACCTCGAATCTCTGCTCGGATGTAGCCCATGGTAGCTCAGTAACCAGCTGGTTTATCATAGTAAGGGAAACAGGGACTGTTTCTGACAGGAACTCAATGGCAGGCTCTTTGACCTTCCCACCCCCCAAAGGAGGAGCAGTCTTACTAAGCCACAGAGGAGGACTTTGCAGCCAGTCCTGAAGATACGTGATAAAACAGGGTCAGATGAAAGGGGAGGAGGTTCTTCCCAATCAGTGGACTTGGAAAGGGGCAGTGAGGAAATGAGAGAGGGAGGGTGGGATTGGGAGGGAATGAGAGAGCGGGATACAGCTGGGATACAGAGTTAATAAAATATAACTAATAATAAAATAAATAAATTAAAAAAGAGTTTAAAAAGCAATTGGTAAAATCATGTGTATATCAAGATTTTTGAAATAAATTTGTTTTTGAATTATTAAAAAAAAAAGAAATTTCAAATGGATATGCCCCAAAATGATAACAAGTGTACTACTCAAAAACTTCTTCAAAACATTCATCAGATCGTGTTTAGATGAGAGGAAGTTCAACTTCACTGGGTTCAGCATGGTTCATTTGATGAGCCTCAGCCAATAGAAATGCTAACTGTACGTTCACCCTCATTTTGATGCATGAGGTGATTGGACCAGGAGGAGTCAGAGAATAAAGAAAACATTAATTCCTGCAATGAATCACCAAGCAAAAAGGATACTCAAAAGCTCTTGTTCTACAGGGAACTTTGGTGGTAGCTAATAGAACATGGTTATATGTTTAACATAGACAATAATCCAAAACGTGTGCTGAAAAATTCTAGTATAAAAGCAAGGACGGAAGTATAGAAAGAATTAGTTAAAGTAGTCCCAATGTAGAGTTATTACCTATGCTAATTTTCCAAACCAATCTAGATTTCATACCTAGAAGCTATTGGTTGAAGGAGGTGCAATTTTTAAGACATCTGAAGACTTTGCCAAGTCCGCAGTGTGTGGTGATTCCTCTTTGTCATTTATTTGTTTTGAACACATTGTGAACGGTGGAATACATAAGTGTTCCCAGTACTGGGTACATAGGTAATGATACATAGTAACTTAAAGCCTCATCGGGCAACAAATCAGAGTTAAAAACTAAGGATGGACACCAGGTAGCAAAATAAGAAAAGGAAAAAATAAGTCTTTGCAACAGGCTGAACAAAAACAAAAACAAAAAAGAGTATAGGGAAAAGAAACAAGCAACCGTTCTCTGGGGTTGGGGAACAGGTAGGCATTAACTGCAAAGTGTTTGAGTGAAAGCGTCAGGATAATGGAACCAATTCACTTTTGATTGTACCTATGGTTTCAGGAGTATACATCTCTGTTGCAGGGTCTGGCCCTGTCAGTGGATTTATCCATTTTTTCAGTTCATAATTCGAATCATTGTAAACAGAGGTAAAATATACTTAAAAATAATCAGGTCTTTAGAAACATGACCTTAGGAATCGTCTTGTGTTTAAAGGCATTTTTTTTCTCACTCTACTCCTTGACAGCCACGTGCTAAGCTGATTTGTTTCCCTGCTGACTTGTGACAGACCCATGACAATGAGCCAGCTGAGAATGAACTGAAACTTCTGGAGCCATGACACCAGTTCAACTTTCCTCCTTCAGGTTTTTGCTCAGGTAATTTGCCACGATGATAGAAAGCTGACTAATACATAGACACTCTAAATGAGGTTTCTAATATTGAAGGTAGTCTGACATGCACAATGCCACAGGCAGAAATCTCATATTCTCCTGCTTCTAGTCTGTTTAGTTTCACCATGAATCTTCCAGGAAAAATAGGTTTCTACAACTCTATAGCCCTGTTGAGTAACTAGAATTAGTGCTAAAAAGAAAAATGTCACTCTGCACAGAACTATTTTGTGTTTCTAAATTCCTAATTGCAAAAGGGCACTTATTAACATAAATTATCATATGCAAACCTGAGTACTGAACAAATGTAAGCAATCTTGTTGCACCTGAAACTAATAGCATTAAACAAATCAGTTCGCTAAAATTAAACAAACATTTTAATTTTTGCTCAGATAGGAAAGGGAAAAAGCCATGAAGAAAATGTTTACATTTGTAGGGAAAAGACATTTGCTCAGATGGAAAAGAAGTATATGGGTCTATAAAAAATAAAGACTTTTGACATTTCTTGGACGAGTTGAGACCTAAAGCCTGTAAAATTCAAGGTAAAGAATTTAGACTACACATGAAATTGTTTAGAATTCAGTGACTCTATAAGTCTCACCAAACAAAGGCTGGTCACTCAAATATTTAATCAAATATTTATTTGATTAAACTCAAATAAAGAGAGAAGACTGGTCAACTTACATGTACTAATCATTCCAAGTGTGCTTTTCCTAAAATAATTAATTTAAAAATACAATGCACTGGCATATCACAGTTGTTTTAACTGTAAGCATTCTGTACTGAATCAACAAAACTCTGTAAGGTAGTGGCTACAGGAGGCGGTCCCTGTTTTATCAAAGGAGATATAATTAAATCCTTGACATCTGTGCAGAGGAAGAGACTTCACAGTTTAGATTTAACTTTAACGCTGTTCTCTTTTTGCCAAAATTGAAGAGCTATAAAAACCTTCCCACCATATAGCTTAGCTCAGCAGGAGACAAGTCCTTATCTTAGAGGAGAAAAATAAGGCATGAAGCCAGAAGCCATAATTTTGTAGACATCACACTTTGGATCAAAGCAAATCTATTTAGACAGGTTTCAGGTGTCTATATGAACACTCTACACTTATAGAAATTATTTCCATTGATGGCTTGAATTCCCTGTCATTAATGTTAAGGACCTTGATGAAAACACATAGAATTAGTGAAGTTCAAGCATGTATTAATAGTAACAAAGAGAAATAGATTTCACTCACTAGAATAACCTGGTTAGAGAGGCAACTAAAGCAGCAATAAAAATCCCAAATTCAACACGAACACACAAAGAGAATACCTGAAAAAGTGCTCTAAATCACTACATTGAAGGACTAATAACTTCCTTCTGCCTTGTACTATAGCGAAAAACACTATTATCCAATTCTCATCAGCTACATTAATTTACCTTATTGAATAAGCTTCTATTAATTTTTGATACTTTTTATCGAGTGTCAAATACATCATGATTCTTTATTTCATGTATATTCCATTATTATTACCTTTACTTTGTGTTTCTGTTGTAGTAAATAAAAAATGAGCTGTTGCTCTACATAACGTTTATTATTAGCTGTAAGATTACCATGGTGCTATCATTTAACTTGCTATCACAATAAGACACAGACATCTGTTAAATTTGTAATTACCTTATTTACCTTTGGCCAGGCAGATATTTTCCTTACTTTGTCTCAATAGCCTCACCATCTATCTCCCTGCCCCCATCCAATGCCATCTGCCTTAATCCTTCTACAATGATTTACCTTCCATACATAATCCCATGGAACTTGCTTGTGTTCTTCATCTGCATCATTTATTGGAGTCCTTCCTCCAGTTCCACATGATTTCTTCTCCATCCTAACCCATCTTGGGGT
>REGO01000753.1:388724-400616 GCA_010120015.1 Rhombomys opimus
AATATTAGACTACCCTCCAACATGTTTCCCTTAAAATTGTCAAATTAGAGCTATATGAACTATTATCAACCCCTGGTTTTACAGTCGAGCAATACAATCTATTATCAGCAATTAGTATTGCAGAAGGAACCTGAGAAATAGCATTTGAAATCTTAGTTTCAACATGGGAAGAAAGGAAAGTTTGAACTTTTTCAGTACTGTGGTAGGTCACACATACACTGTAGGTATAAACAATTTGGATACAACAATCTTCCAATAACCGAAAGCCTAATGCTACATCAGAATCTATTCTCCTATTCAACATCAATCAAATGATGATACTGACTGACACATTCAAAAATTTAGTCCCCACATTTCTTTTATTTTATATTAATTTACTCATAAAAGCACATGATTATTTGCTTTACACATAGATGTGAGTCTGTACCTTTTTCAGTACTGATACATTATATTTATATTTTGCATGCTTTGAAGTTATGTTATACACTTATAACATTCAAATTCAGAAATTGAATAAAAATATTTTTAAGAAAAAAGAAAATATTTGTCCTAGAGAGACACAGGAAAGGTAGGATCTATTGAATACTTACCACAAAGAAAGCATCTGTCACATGTGAGAGTATAAGTTTGAATTCCTAACATAGAATAAGGAATAGAGATAATACTTGTATATATCTTATACATATAATAGTGCAAAAAGTAGTCATTTGAGACACGAAAAAGTGACCATGGAAATTGTTGTAAGAAAAGTCATAACCATGTTCTTGGTGACATAATTTTTTAAGCTTGTAGGTCAAAATATAATCTATGATGAAAATTATTAGATATTTTATATTGTTTCTTTTTCTTTCAGAATTAATGATTTATTTGTCTTCACAGTTGAAGACAGATTTGAGAACTAAATATTTGATGTCAAATATGTTTAATATAAGAATATATAGTTTCAAATGTAAATATCAAGGTGATTAGCTCTATAAGAAAGTGTAAAAAATGGTCACCAGTAAAGTATGCAAGGAATTGAAAAATATAATTGTTTTTCTTTGAACCAGCATCAATACAGTCAATGGCTAAAAGAATGAATAAGGTTATAAAGTAAAAAAAAAAAAATTAGATGCAAACTCAATTTAAAAAGATATGAACTCTTGCTTTAAAATCATGAATATTCTGTAATTCAGTTGATGATTTCTCATCTTATATTGTAGATACTTGTATATTTTATTTCTCTTTGTAAAGGAGACTATTATCTATATAAACATGCATGACATCATAACATACAAAAGGGATCTTAAATGCACATGTGTGAAATAAAAAATATAATTGACTTAGGGCAAGAAACAATGAGCTCCCATTATATTTTGTGATTATTCACAATTTCACTGTGGGCAAGTTATAAAATCTACATACAGATTTTTGTTATTTTTCAATTAGTCATGTGACAGATAATAGAGAATTTTGTTATGGGCTGAATCTTGTGCTTCCAAATTTCAAGTACAGAAGTAATAAAACTTAGGAATGATAAGGGCAATATTATTTGAAAAGAGAGTGTTTACAAGGCAACCAAATTAAAATAAGTTCATTAGAACCTGGTCTAATGTAAATGATTGGCTTCCTTGTAGGAGAAACAAGGTGAGAGACATGGTGAAGAGGAAGACTAGCCACCTTTAAGCTAAGAAGAGAAAAAAAAAACAGCTCAAGAAGTATTTCAGACTTTAAGAACTCAAGAACTATGAATAAATGAATCACCTAATGAAATGCTTTTGTCATAAAAATTCTGTAGTCTTTGGAAAAAGAGTAATTATTAGATAATAAATTTTCTAACACTACATTTTTCAACAATGTATCTTATTTATCACTGAAGTAGAGGTCAGCAAATCTTTACTCCTAAAAAACAAATGACAAATATTGGGTTTTGGGGGGATGTGGATTCTTCTGAATATTCTTTTCTAATATATATTAAATGAAAATTAATGTACAGTATCAACTTGCAGACTGGCTTGTCTCTTTTTTTTAATTTATTTATTCACTTTAGATACTGATAGCAGGCCACTCCCACCTCTCCTCCAGACCTGTTTTGATCTGCTACTGGGTGGAGCTTCTCCCACCTTCTTCATCCACTTTCCCCTCCCTTTGTCTCAGGGAAGGGAGTCCCCTCACCACATGCCATCCTGCTCCTCCATTTTATGTCGCATCAGTACTAGGTGCACACTCTTCCACTGAGGCCAGACACGGCTGCCCTGCTAAGGGAAAGAGATCCAACAGTAGTCAACTGTGTTCATGTCAGTGACAGCCTGTGCCCCTGTTGCTAAAAGACCCACATGAAAATTGAGCTGGCTCCTTAAGTGTAGGGGTCCTAGATCCAGTCCAAGCTTGCACTTAGGTTGGGGATTCATTCTTTATAAGCCCCATGGACCTAGGTTAGTTGACTCTGTTGGTCTTTTTGTAGAGTTCTGTTCCCTTCATATCCCTCTATTCTTCCATAAACTCCTCCACAATATTGCCAGATACCTTTCTAATGTTTGGTTGTGGGTCTCAACATCTTTTTCAATCTACTAATGGGTGGAGCGTCTCAGAAGACAGTTAGGGTCATGTCTGTAAGCATAGTACAGTATCATTAATAGTGACAGGGGTTGGCTCGCTCCCATGGGGTGGGACTTAGTTGGACCAGTTGTTGGTTGGCCATTCCCGTAAAGTCTGCTACATCGTTATCCTTGCCCATCTTGTAGGTAGGGTAACTTTGGGGTCAAAAGTTTTGTGGGTGGGTTGGTGTCACCTTCCCTCTTTTGGAAGTTCCGCCTGACTATAGGGCATACTCAGTCTCTAAATACCTAACTGCTAGGAGTCCAGCTAGAGTCATCCCATATTCTCTCAGGAGCCTACCCTGAGGAAGGTCTCCAGCTTTTCCCAAAGATCCCCACCCATCCACTTCTCATGTCTCTCCCAGCCCTACTGCCTCCCACCTCTGCTTTCCTACACCTGGTCCCATCCTTGTTTTCCTCCCCACCCAATTCCCTCTCTTCATCTGCATCCAAGGTCTGTTTTCTTTCTCTTTCTGAGTAAGATTTTTCAAGTTGTTGCAATAGTAATAAAAGTGACATGGTATTGACATAAAAACAGGCAGGTTTATCAGTGGAATTGAATCAAAGACCCAGAAGAAAAAAAAAACCCACATACCTATGAACACTGGTTTTGGCCAGGGAGCCTAGACCATACAGTTGAAAAAAAGAAAGCATCTTGAACAAATGGTGCAAGTATAACTAGAGATCTGCAAATAGAAGAATGCAAAAAGAGGCATATTTATGGCTATGAACAAAACTCAAGTCTAAGTGGATCAATGACCTCAACATAAAACTGGATACCCTTAATCTAATAGAAGAGAAATTGGAAAATAGACTTAAATGCATCGGTACAGGAGACAACTTCTTGAACAGAACACCAACAGCTCAGGAACAAAGATCAACAATTGATAAATGGGATCTCATGAAATCGAAAAACTTCTGTAAAAGCAAAACACACTGTCACCAGAACAAAATGGCAGGCTAAAGACTGTGAAATGATCTTCACTAACTCTACATCCGAAAAACTGCTAATATCCAAAATATATAGAGAACACAATAAATTAAACACCAACAAACCAAATAATCCTATTTAAAAAATGGTGTATAGTGCTAAACAGAGAATTCTTGAAAGAATCTGTAATGGCAAAGAAGCACTTAAAGAAATGTTCAACATCCTTAGTCATTAGGGAAATGCAAATCAAAATGACTCTGAGATTCCATCTTACGCCAATCAGAATGGCTAAGATCAAAAACTCAATTGAGAGCACATGCTGGTGAGGATGTGGAGAAAGGGGAACCCCCCTATTGCTGGTGGGAGTATAAACTTGTACAATCATTTTGAAAATCAATCTGCGCTTTCTCAAAAAACAGGAAACAGTTCTACGTCACGATCCAGCTATACCGCTCCCGGGCATGTGCCCAAAAGCTGCTCCACACTACTGCAAGGACGTTTGCTCAACATTCATCCATAACAGTCAGAAACTGGAAACAACCCAGATGTCCCTCAACTGAATAATGGATGAATGTGGTACAGTTACACAATGGAATACTATTCGGCTATAAAAACAAGAAAATTATGAAATTTGCAGGCAAAGGCATGGACCTAGAAAAAAAAAAGATCATCCTGAGTGAGTTAACCCAGAAGCTAAAAGACACACACACAGAGTGTGTAAGTGGTGTAAGGGGTGTATACTCACTTATAAGTGGATGTTAGCCCTATAGTACGGGATAACGGTACCACAATCCACAGACCCAAAGAAGCTAAGTTTGAATCTCACACAGACTGGCTTGTCTTAAAATATTTGGTAGAGAAGAAAACCCCAACTCACAGTCACTTTATGGGCTCTTGCTTGACACACTCCAAAATGCTGTTTAAATAATATGAGCCAACTTTCATGAAAGATTTTCTGTTATTTTAGTAAAATATTATTTTTCAACAAATTTCATTTTCTTCACTATCACAGTTCCTTGCAAATACACAAACTACAACCAGGCTTGTATACCATTTCCCTACCTTTGATGGTTGGAAAATTACCTTTTAGGTTTTCAGCATTAGGCTCTAGTTTTAAATGGAATTACTGAGAATCAAAACAATTCTACACATGTCCACAGTAACATATGAACTTGGCTGTTCATCTTCCTAACTCAGAACGGCAATGATTTAACAAATCGAGTGTAAACGTTGCATTAGGCATTGCCCTCATCTAGTTACTTGTATTGATTCTTCAGTGATGTCAACACATACTTTGGGTAAGAAATTGTGATTAATACGGCCCATAAAAGATTTTACAGACCAAAGCACCAAAGCCACATCAAGAATATATAGTCCAATAAGCACAGGCTAGGCAGCTTGCTTGCTAATCACAAAATCGAAGTTGCTGCTAAATGCCAGAATGTATGTGGTGGAGTTATAATTGCCGCTTGAGTACTCAGTGCTGTTCTTAGGAAATCAGTTATTAGGTTTGTGGAATGATGAACAGCTCTTTGTGCTGCTAAAGTGACTAACCTTTATTCTTTATAGATCCATCTCTAGACATTATAAATAAATAAATAAGTACATACCCACTATTCTGCTGAATGCAAAAATGTTTCAAATTTAATTCTAACCCAGCTTTGATGGTAATGATGAAAACAGAGATTTATTGTTGGCATATGAGTAAACTAGCAGCACAGTGTTTTCAGCCAGAAGATATTTCCTCCTTTATCTGTGAACATCTTGTCTTATTTCCTTCCAATTACATTTTTTTTCTTCCATGAGCAGCAAATGTGTCATTTCTATCATTCTCCTGCTGGTGGCCTTCTGGAAGATGATTGAATTACCCACTCTTTGGAAGAAACAAGCTGTTTTATGTCTTGATTGCCATGAATTTTGTGGATTCTGTTGCCCTGGGGTCTCTCTCAGGTTATTATAGATGCTAAGCTACTTCACTGAGTAATGTTCTCTTGAAGGAAAGGAATGAATGGAAATTCTAGAAACATGTAACACTCCCAGACACAAAATCACCCCCAGTTAGCTTCTTTTGGTTTTTAATGAAATAGGAAAGTTGTGAGAAATAAATTCTGGATGGTTTAAACTAATCAAGAAAATACCTTCATCAGATCTACCTATTATATCTCAAGCTGCAGACTTGTGGTTCTAGTACCAAGATTACCCAAATCTGATGTGTACACACAAATCTCAGGTGCTAGTTTTCTGGTCCCGAGTAACAAGTTACCAAAGTTTAGTGACTTTAAACAAAACAACATTTCTGAGGATCATAAGCCTGGGAGCAGCTTTACTGGGTTCCTGGCATAGGACTCCCCAAGACTGAAATCTGGGTATGAGACAGGCTGTCCACACTTGTGACAATCCTCAGTGGTTCTAAGAGGACTTCTGCCTCTTGTGTTTCTTCATGAATGACAGAGGATTTTACTTTTCCTTACTTAAAGCCAGAAAACTGTACTTAGTTCCTGGAGGCTGGCTTGCAACCCATGTCGTGTGGATCTTTCCATCACACAACCTAGTTATTTTTTTTTTATTTCTTTCAGGTTTGTGGTAAAATCTCTCTATAATCTATAAATTTAAACTTTGATCTCGAATTCTAAACCAAGTGCACCAAAATTTACAGCCCATGTGCTTTTAAATATTCTGACAGGTCAGCTTTGTGATCATTAGTTTTATATGCACAATTGATTTTGAAAAGGTGAGGGTTAAGGTTATATGTGTGGACATAATCTAAATAAAGTGCAGCGACAAGAAAGTTTTCTGTAGCTAAGGATAAAATAGGATGTGAGAGAGTTCGCAGCACAGCAAGGTGATGTCATGTGCCCTTGGTGCCTTCTGATGGATCCAGCCATGACAAAAAGTGAGAGCCTCCATCAGAAAAAGGAACTAACAGTCACATAGCAGAAAACGGAACCCAAATCTGAGAACTGGGGATCTGGGCGGCAACCACAATGATCTTGGAAGTGAATTCTTTCTGGTAAATGTGTAAGTGGTCACTAAGCAATAGAAAAGAAATAGTATATGTATCCAAGGGATCTAAAGCCCGTTGAATTTTCAATGTTTACAAGGAAGTCCTGACTCATCTGTGCTGAAATAAGAGACTACTCTGATTAGTTAAGGAACACTGGGCATCATCTTAGTATTCTGCCAACCAGAGACCCAGTATCTTAATTCTCTGCCTTTTAAAATAATAAGCTAGGGTCAGAAGGAAGGGGAGGAGTACCTCTCCTATTAGTGGACTTAGAGAGGGGCAGGGTAAGGGAGAGAGGGTAGGATTGGAAGTGAATGAGAGAGGGGACTACAGCTGGGATACAAAGTAAATAACTTGTGATTAATATAAAAAATAAAATTATATAAAATGGATTTTGTAAAGACAAATGTGAGTAGCATATTTGGAAAGGGGAACGTCATGAAATTATGAGCTGACATATTGATAAAGACTGAAAATTACTTTAGAAGCAACCAGCAATTCAAACTACAAATCCAAGTCAAAGTTAATATACATGTGATTTGTACACTAAAAAATGGAAATGAATAAATTAGCAAAATCAGTTAGAATTTATTGTTTTTCCATGCAGCAACAGCTACGTATTTGTTGACTGTATAGATGTATGTATATGTTTCACAATATGTCTATGAATTACTGGTTATAAATTGAGGTTTGAAAAGGATAAATATTTGGCAATGCTCCCATAAGAGCATATATATTCAGAAGACCTGGTACAGACATGTCCATGCTCTTTGCCTGTTGCTTCAGTGTCCGTGAGTTTATCTGAGCTTTACTCACATTGATTTGGAGAGCTTTGTTTTCTTGGTGCCCTCTAACCCCTCTGCCTCTTACATTCTTTCTGCCTCTTCATCTACAGAGTTCTCTGAGCCCTAAGGGGAGGCATTTGATGGAAACATGACATTTAAGGTTAAATCTCTCATTTTTTGTGTGATTTCTGGCTGTGGGTTTTTCATCTTTGTTCCCATTTGCTGCAGAAAGAAGCTTCTCTGATAATGGCTGAGCAAAGAACTGGTCTGAGTACAGTAGAATAACATTAGGAATCATTTTAACACTTCTTTCCCCCTTTTCTAGACCAGTATTACTTAGTTTTACCGTAGGTCCCTGTTTGTGGCCACCCAAGTAGTGCTAGGTATGAGTTCCATCTGTGGAACAGCCCTTAAAATCAAATCAGATATTTATTGATTGTTCCCACAAACTTTGTGCCACTTTTGTCCTAGCATATCTTGAAAGCAATACAACATTGTAGATAAAAGGAGTTAGGACTGGGTTGGTGTGTTTCTGAGTCTGTGTTACCTCACTCAGGATGATCTTTTCTAGTTCCATCCATTTGACTGCAAATTTCATAATGTTGTTGCTTTTAGTCGCTGAGTAGTATTCCATTGTGTAAATGTGCCACAGTTTCTTTATCCACTCTTTGGTTTGGGAACATCTAAGTTGTTTCTACTTTCTGGCTACAGGGAAATGCAAATCAAAACAACTCTAAGATTCCACTTACACCTGTCAGAATGGATGAGATCAAAAACTCAAGTGATAACACATGCTGGAGAGTATGTGGAGAAAGGAAAACCCTTCTCCATTGCTGGTGGGAGTGCAAACTTGTATAACCACTTTGGAAATCAATCTGGTGCTTTCTCAGAAAACTGGAAATAGCCATAACTCAAGACCCAGCTATACCACTCCTGGGCATACACCCAAAAGATACTCCAACATACAACAAGGACACTTGCTCAACAGTGTTCACAGAAATTCCTTGCTCTCTACTGCCTCCCTGTGGAATAAGCCTTTACAAATGAGTCTCTAGGAGATAGATAGATAGATAGATAGATAGATAGATAGATAGATAGATAGATAGATAGATAGATATACACAAATATATATATATATATATATACATATATATATATATATATATATATATATATAAGAGAACACTAAATTTTTAAAACACTACAATGATATGAGCTAAAATTTTATTATTACTCATCATTTGTTAGGTGACATGACCCAACCTGAACAGGTAAAAAATTCAGACTTAAAAGTTTTTAGGTAGCTTGACCTTAATCTCTGTGTTATCATAATACAGTAAAGGGACTGACTCCCCACCCCTTCATTTTCTTCCTTCTTTTTTAATTGTGTGTCTTATTTTCTTTCCTTTTGCTTCAGTACAACAACAAAGTAAGACACAATATTTGCTTGTTATGAATATAAGTTCCTTGACTCTAACATTGAGCTGCCTTTTAAACTCTTAAGTACTTAGTCTGAGCACTGTAACTATGATGTAATACCTAACACATCTATGTCCCAGACTCTGTTCTGTATGTTGTTACGTGGTTTTCATCACCTATTCCTCATAACTCACTATGGGGAGTGGCTAATTGAAACACCCTTCCCTTCCTCCTGATGTAACATTGAAGAAACTGAAACAATCAATTAAATACTTATTTCATTGATAGACTTTGTCCTAAGGACAATTCAGCTCACTGAACTCTCGACACTCAATAGCTTTTATAGCTCAAAGTTCCAAAGTCCTTCCATAATCCTCCCTAAAACAAAACAGTTAGGTCCAGCACAGCAATACCCATAACCCTTGTACTAATATGTGTCTTAAGGTTTCTATTGCTGTGATAAAACACCGTAACAAAACAACCTTGGAAGAAATGAGTTAATCCGGATTATTCTTCCACATCACTGTTCTTCACTGAAGAACCTTAGCATAGATATTCAAACAGGGTAAGAACGTAGAAGCAGGAGCTGATGCAGAGGCAGTGGAGGGTGCTGCTTAGTGGCTTGCTCATCGTGGCATGCTCAGCCTGCTTCCTTATAGAACTCAGGACACGGAATGAATCGCCCACAGTGGGCTGGGACCTCTCACATCAATGACTAATTAAAACAACTCTACAGGGTTGTCTACAGACCGACTTTATGGAGGCATTTTCTTAACTCATGCGTCCTCCTAGCTAATGATTCTAGCTTGTGTCAAGGTGGCATAAAAATAGTCAACATTCCCTTGAGACATCTTTCACTGTTCCTGATCTTAATGTATAGCCTATTCTTTTGCTAAAATATCTTTCACCATTTCATCTTATATAGCTCAAAGAATGAAAATTAACTTGCATCATATTATTTTATAAATTACCCAAACATTCTTAATGAGTCAAGAATTCTATTTACTAGAATAGACAAGTTTTCATCCTCCATTACTCCTAGAACTACATAAGGCAAATAAGCCCCTTAGGTTGTACCATTAAATTGCAATGCTAATTTTCTTGTAATTATGGTAATAAACTCTCAAAAATATAAATTGTATAGAATCATGTTTCATTGAATCAGTTACACTGTCTGAGCATTGATAACTCAATTCATAGTTAATTGTGTACTTTAGTTTTTATGTTTGTCTATTTTGCAAACCATACGTGTGTTCATAATCTTATAAGTCATCAAACAATATTTCTGGAATTTTATATAACAGCTATTATTTTCACCCAATATGTACTTGTGAATGTATCTAAAACTGCATGACACTGGACAGATATCTATATATAAGAACAGTGATTTATACATACTTGTACTTTAGACTGTCTCATAACAATGTTTCTTAAAGACATGAAGCTAGAGACCAACAGTTAGTTCATATTTAAAGAACTACATTTTTACTATAAAAATGAATTGCCTTTTTGAAAGATATAGTTTTGTTCATATTCTCAAATGACACTGTTCAAAATGTGTTATCGTATAACTATTTCCTCAAAACTGAATAATCCCTGCTTTGTGGAAGAGGGAGTTAAATAACACAAGAAATTTAAGGAAACTTATGAGGTTCAGGGAGTGCAGAAACTTATGCAATGCACAGAAACTATTTCTGAGCCTACAGCCTTTGGAATGTATCTCTTTCTAATTCCTCTTCCTGATTCCTTACTTCTGAAGGTCATTCAGAAGTTGAGAAATCCCATGACAGAATTTATTAAGTCTAGTACTCTACCAGTATTTGCTGCACCATTAAAAAACCATACTCATCTGCAAAATCTGGTGATGAGCTTTTCCTAGCTATGTCCTTGAAACTGAAGTTGCTAGTGCAAAAACATAAAGATAACTCTCACTTCTCCATGGAGCCTCAGGGAGGAGTCCGGCCACTCTATTTTACCTTTTAGGCTATATTTATTATTTGTCATTATCAAAACACTTTCTGTTTGAAATGGAATGTGCACAATGAGACCATGCAATCCAGGAATTAAGACACCTTATCTAAAGCTTCAGCAACCTATGAGACTTAGTGAAAGGCACGTCACAATCCTACAAAACAAGAAGTGTGGTTATTAAATTTTACCTGCACAGGATTCAGAAGGCTTTCAACACATCTCTTCTAAAGCAAACGAAATTCACTATCAATCCTCAATACAAAAAAAATCCTGTTACTGTATGTGCTTATTTCCTGGCTATGGTAAAGATTGTATGTATTGAACATTTCCGCAAAAACTGCTCCCACTGCTATAATCTCACCGTCAACTGAAATAACCTTGTAAAATCTAGAAAATTCATAAACTTTTACAGTTCAGATGACCAATACAATCATATATGCCACTAACATCAGATGAAAAAGTCACAGAGAGTCAGTGTTTATACACTCTAACCACAAACACTTACCAATTGACACCCAATATCTCTAAGAAGTTAAGTGATATGTAAAGGAATACAGATGAACATTCCAAAACAGAGGATAAAGTGCTTGTTTCACCAATATGAAGATGTTGGTTGAAATTCCCACATCCCAGGTAAAGCCAAGAACATTAGTATGCATCTTTAATCCCAATGCTCCTATGGTGAGATGGGAAGTAGAGACAGGAGAATACCTACAAATTTGAAGGTCAACTACCTTGTCATATACAACTGTGAAAACTGAAGAAGAAACTGAGTTTCAAAAGGAAAGAAAAGGTAAAAACAAAGCCTGACAACCAAAAATTATGCTCTGCCCTCCATATATGTCCAGTGCCATAGAGGCAACTGCAGTCACATAAATACGCACATACACATACACATGTGCACACACTCATGTATGTGTGCACACACACAAACATCTATAAACATACCAAAAATGAGAAAACAATTCAGAATATATTTAAAATTCAGAAAAAAGAAATTTAAAGTCACATACACTCAGAATGATGTTTTCTAAATCCCACCATTTGCCTGCAAATTTCATGATTTCCTCCTTTTTGATTGCTGTGTAGTATTCCATTGTGTAGAAATACCATAATTTCTGTACCCATTCTTCCGTTGATGGACATCTGGGTTGTTCCCAGGTTCTGGCTATTACAAATAAAGCTGCTATAAACATGGTTGAACAA
>REGO01000753.1:417981-444178 GCA_010120015.1 Rhombomys opimus
TGAGGCTTGCTTTGTGACCCACTATGTGGTCTATTTTGGAGAAGGTATGTTGCTATATTCTCAAAGAAGACTTGCCAATGAAAAGAAGCAGCACATGAAATTTTCACCCTGAGTAAGGATTATTATGGTAGAAATAGCAAAGGAAATGTCCCTAGAACTCCCTCTCCCTCAAAAATAAAATAATATATCCACATATTGGGAAAATGGCAAAGATAGATAGTGCCACTGAGATTTGAAAGATGAATATATTTGGCTATTTTTCCAAATTAGTTTAATGAGTATTTGAAGAGCACATCTTTTCAAGCTTAATCAGGGAGTGATTCCAAGTTATAATTAGTCTTCCAGATGTGGTTCCATTACCAACCCATTTGGTTCAGCTCCTGAATCCTCAATATGGCTTTCAATGCAATAGAAATATAAAGTAGAATCAGGTCATAGAAAATGTATATTATTAAGGTCTTGGATATTACATGGCTTCCACTTCAAAGTGAAGGGCAAGTTTGATCACCCTCTATAATTATGAAAGAGAATTTACTTAGCATGTTTTATTTTCTTATGTGGTATATTCTAACATGAAAAACCTAATAATATTCATTTACAGATAGCTAGTATCTGTAATTATTTAATTGAATATTGTATAAAAAAATAAAAAAGAGAAATTTTCAAATGGCAAAGCCTAAGCCCTTAAGAATTGAATGATGTTTTTCTCAAGTATCTTTGGTGTGTATGAATGCTGTATGGTACTCATAATGAAGATGTCAGGATCACTTAAAGTTGTAAAGCCAAGTTATATTCTGTTCATCAACTAAATCTCTTTCTCTTGACAGGCAGTTTTTAACCTAGTTTAAAACCCTTTTAAGATTTAAATAATTTTTCAGAGAGCAACAAAAGACCACTAAACTGAAATCTATAATTACAAGTTAGGGACCATCTTACCCATAAATTTACACGTAATTTAGTTGTATCTATTACCAATTCATTATCCAGAAAATAATACAAAAGGTGCAGGTTCTAGTCCAGTACAGAATTTTTGAGAAAGACCAAGTTTTATAATTCAAACTTCCATTAATGCCAATGATGGTATAAATGAAGGTTCTTTGGGGAGAGTGGTCCACAGTCAAAATATATTAAACCTAGCTTTCTAATGACTCAGTGAAAAATTCTAGGTTCATTACCAAGATGTGTATTACTGAGGAGTTATAGCTCCAAAAATGATAAGGAAGTTATTTTCACTAATAAAAACTTCAATCTGGATTTAGCCCTTATTTTCTCCATATATATGTGTGTGTGTACACACACACACACACACACACACACACACACATATATATAATTAATAGAAAATCTTCTCTGCCAATAGGGTCAGAAACTAAGCACATGCTTGGACATTGGGTATGGCCTCCTTAACTCACTCAATCACTGATAAGTGTTAGTTTTCTTAAAAGCCATCAACAGCGTATCCACCATAATGTTACTCAAAATTTGTTGTTAGGAGAGGTATAAAGTAATTTGTTGACTAGTTGATTATATTTGTACTCATCTCTGATATTTGACCAATAACATTCTTTTACTGTAGTAGGAAAGTAAATAAATTTTAGAGCTTTATCAATTACTGCTTTCTTTTGTATCAATAATGAGCTTAAATCAGCTAAATGTTTTCATTACTTTATAGCATTCAGTACTAGTTAGCTGAAATGCGTCAATCAACATTTTCATCTTTAATGTCTTATTGTATTCAAGGTGACAGAAAGAGAAATAAGCTTAGCCAGATATGAAGTAAGTTGATATATCATAAAATCTTCAGTATGGATTGAAGAAAAAGGGATCACGAAATGAATGTATTGACAAAGCAAGTTCTAAGATTCAAAGATTACGGGTAAGAAAATACTTGCTCAGAAAAGACCTCTGTGCCCAGATTTTTTGGTCTTATTGCTCTCCTTGTGGAGCTCCTGTCCTCTCCAGGTCTTACTATTTCCCACTTCTTTCATAAGATTCCCTGCACTCTGTCCAAAGTTTGGCTATAAGTCTCAGCATCTGCTTTGATACCCTGCAGGGTAGAGCCTTTCAGAGGCCCTCTGTGGTAGGCTCTCGTCCTGTTCCCTGTTTTCTCCCACTTCAGATGTCCATGTTCTTTGCATTTCTGAATGAGGATTGAGCATCTTAGCCAGAATCCTCCTTGATTAGCTTCTTTAGGTGTACAGATTTTAGTATGTTTATCCTATATGTTTAATATCCACTTATGAGTGAGTATATATCCTGTGTGTCTTTCTCCTTCTGGGATATCTCACTCAGGATGATCTTTTCCAGTTCCCAGCACTTCCCTGCAAATTGCATGAGTTCCTTGTTTTTTATTGCTGAGTAGTATTCCATTGTGTAAATATACCACAATTTCTGTATCCATTCTTCAGTTGAGGGATATCTGGGTTGTTTCCAGCTTCTGGCTATTACAAATAAAGCTACTAAAAACATGGTTGAGCAAATGTACTTTTTGTGTACTTGAGCATCTTTTAGAATAAGGAAAGGGAGGGTGGGATTGGGAGGGGTGGTGGGAAGGAGCTACGGGAGGATACTAAGTGAATAAACTGAAATTAATGAAAATTTAAAAAAAACGAAAAAAAGAAGAAAAAAAGAAAATATGTGTGTAACCAGCAAACGTTTTCAGCACCATGGACAGCTTCTAGCTTCCACTATGGTCCTTAACATTCTCCTTAGTAGCAGCTGTCCAAATCCTCCTTTACCTTCATCTCCAGCTTCCAAAATTTCTTAATCATTAAATGACTAACTTTTGAATATTTAAGTTGCAATTATTTGTTTATTGACATTGCTCCACAATGACAATTTTAACATATTTATTTAAGCAGTGTATTTTTCCATTGAGTGCACTGTTTCTCATTTGATAAGTTTTTCATAAAGTTATATTTTCACAACAATTTTACATTTTCCAGTGTTATATTCAAAGTGGCTATGTCCTCTAAAGACCCTAACCAGGGGGGATTGAAGCAGACACTCACAGCCAGACTTTGGACAGAGAGCACAGAAGAGAAATATAAAAAGACCTGGAGGAGACAGGAGCTGCACAAAAAAACCAAAGAAGAGAAAAAAAATCAGGGCCTAGGGAGGGACTGCAGAGACGGATGCATCAACCAAAAACCATACATAGAGAAGACATAGACCCCCCATGCTCAGATTTAGCCCATATACATAGTTCAGTATACATGTGGGCTCCCTAGTAAGAGGAGAAAAGACAGTCTCTGATATGAACAAGGTTGCCTGCTCCCTGATCACGTCTCTCTGGTGGGGTGACCTAGCCAGCCCACAGAGGAAGAGGATCCAGCAGTTCTGATGGGACATGATAGGTTCTGGTCAGACAGTGTGGGAGGGAGACTTCCCCTATCAGTGGACTAGGGGATAGGGATAGGGGAAGAAGAGGGAGGCAGGGTGTGTCAGAGATAAGATGAAGAAGAGGGCTGCAACTGGGATAAAAAGTGAATAAATTATTATTAATAATAATAAAGTATACACTTAATATTATACCCAAAGATTAATGAACTCATTAATCTTAAAATCCATGAAACACAAAAGAAAAAATGTTGAGAAATACAAATCTAACTTTTTTGAGTTTTTCTTTTCATTTTCATTATTATTGTTGTTGTTGTTATTTACAATTTATTCACTTTGTATCCCAGTTGTAGCCCTCTCCCTTATCTCCTTCCCATCCCACCTTCCCTCCTTCTTTCTCCCCTATCCCTCTTCCCTAGTCCACTGATAAGAGAAGTTCTCCTTCCCTACTGTCTGACTCTGGCCTATCAAGTCCCATCAGGACTGCCAGGGTGCTCTTCCTCTGTGGACTGGTTAGGTCACCCCACCAGAGAGAGGTGATCAAGGAGCAGACAACTGAATTCATGCCAGAGACTGTCTCTTCTCCCCTTACTAGGGAACCCACATAGAGACTGAGCTGTTTATGGGCAACATCTAAGCAGGGGGTCTAAGTCCTCTCTTTGCATGGTCTTTGGGAGCTGCATCAGTCTCTCCAATCGCCCCAGCTTTTTTATTTTTTATTTTTTGGCTTTTTGGTCTCCTTGTGGGGCTCCTGTCCCTTCTGGGTCCTTCTATATCTCTCTTCTTCCAAAAGACTCCCTTCCCTACACTCTGGCCAAAATTTGGCTGTGAGTTGCCTTATCTGCTTCAATCTCCTGCTGGGTGGGGTCATGTAGAGGACATCTCTGGTAGTCTCCCATCCTGTTTTCTCTCTTCTACCACTTCCGGGGTCTATCCTGTTTTTTTTTTTTTTTTCTTCTGAATGAGGATTAAGCATCTTCCCTAGGGTACTCCTTTTTGTTTAGGTTCTTTAGTTCTGTCAATTTTAGTATGTTTATCCTATATTATGTGGCTAATATCCACCCTAAGTGAATATATACCATGCATGTCTTCCTGCTTCTGGGTTACCTCAGTCAGGATGACCTGTTCTAGTTCCGTCCATTTGCCTGCAAATAATAGCTGAGTAGTATTCTATTTTGTTGATGTACCACAATTTCTGCATTCATTCTTTGGTTAAGGGACATCTAGGTCGATTCCAGATTCTGAGTTTTCCATGGTGAGCTGTTAATGTAGTTACAGATAATCATTATTTTCTTCAAATATAATTAAAGCTGGTATTTCAATCCCCTTTTCTAAAAAGAACTCTATGTTCTTTTCTTGAAATGATTAACACTTTGTAGAACTGAATTATATGAAACGTAATCATTTCACTTTGATAAATATCTTCTCTAAATCGCTTCCCTACCTTGTGTATTTATCCTGCTACAGGAATTTGCGAAACACTAGTCAGGACTAACTACTTTAACTATCCTTACATTATACACTTCTTGGCTTCTGTTGTCATTGCTGTGTTTGTTTGTTTGTTTGTTTGTTTGTTTATAGCTAAAGCAGCATGCATAGATTCTGTAAGAACCAAAGTGAAGTGGGGGCTTCTTGGTGATTAGCAAGATACTCCTCAAACTTCTTTCCTTTTCTGTTCTTAAATATGAGGTGGGATATGGGAATGGCAGCTCAAAACTGCAATCCCAGATCTTGTGATGCTGGACCACAATTTCAAGTCCACCATGGCCTTTTAAGAGATAATAAATTCCAGGCCAATTTGAGTTGCGGAGTGAGATCCTTTTCTTAAAATAAGTAATAAATAAAAGAAAGATTGGGAAGATTCATGATTGCATTTTTGTTTATTCACATACTGTAGAAAGCTTAAATTTCTTCTCTCAACCTAGAGCTATATTAGAACACATTAAAATGACATAAATTATCAAAAAAAAAAAACGGGCATCTCCAAGGTTATATATGTACAACTAACATATAAGACTGAATGGACTTATTTATGTATTTAGGTGTGTATGTATGTGCACATGCATTTGTGTGTGTGTACATATATGTGTGACAATTTTTTTAAAAAGGCCATGAAACTGAGTGAAAGAGAGACAGAAAGACAGACAGACAGAAGGACAGAGAGAGGGAGAAAGAGAGAGAGAATGGGAAATTGTAGAAGAAAATATAAGTATGTAATAATTATTTCAAAAAGAAAATATTATAAACGAGACATAGAGTATAAAGGTGAAATTGAGTTTCTCAGTTACCCAATAACTGTGTTCTCTAAAGTAATACAAGTGCTGCAAAAAAAAAAGTGTTCAAAATGTACTAAAACCATGCCTTTAAACCTCAGACTTGGAAGGCAGGTGGATGTTTTAGAGTTTGAGACCAGTATGCCTAGTGAGTCCCCTGCAGGCCAGAGCTTTGTTGTCTTTCTTTCTTTTTATTTTATTTATGTTTTTTAATTTTTTTATTTTTCTTATTAGTTACATTTTGTTAACTCTGTAGCCCAGCTGTATCCCGCTCCCTCATTCCCTCCCAATCCCACTCTCCCTTCCTCATCTCCTCCCTGCCCTTTTCCAAGTCCACTGATTGTGGAGGACCTCCTCCCCTTTCATCTGACCCTGTTTTTCAAGTGTCTTCAGGACTGGCTGCAAAGCTTTGTTATCTTTCTTAATATTATTCTTCCTGCTATCTTAACACTTCAATTGAATTTAAACTGGCAAAAGAGAATCAGCTGGCAAATATGGGATACATAATTCTAAATGTAAAATTCATCAGAAGAAAGCCTTGGTGTTATTTTGTTAGTGATGATCTTTTAGTTTGGTTTTGTTTTTCTCTTTTCGCTGACTCATTTTGTAGCAGTGAAAGACCTTGAAACTTCCAAAACTCCTTCTTCCACCCCCAAGTACTGGTAGCCATGTGCCAAAAATATTTATTGTTTTGTAAATTAGATCATTACTATAGCAACTCCACATTGCATGTGCTTATGGCTCTTTTATTCTTTGAACAGCATGCTTAAAAAAAATGGCTATTGTCTCTTTAAAGTTTTAATGAATATTTAATTGTTTTTATAAATGATTTACTCAGTTGGGAAAGAATGGAATGACTAAGTATGCTTAGTATTCCACAGGATTAAATAGTTAGGTAACTTCACATTTCCATTTGCACCCCAGATGTCTTTCTACTCTTGGCCATTCTACACTGAAAGTCCAAAAGGACTACTGCCTTATCAAATCTTTTACACCTGCTAGGTTGAGCAAAGGAGTCCCACACATTTTGGGTCACTGATTTGGAAGAAATTGTGTGGGATCAGACTATAATTCCCCTACTTGATTTTCTTTTAAGCTGTATCAAGATTAAAGCATTTCAGAAAGTCATTGATGTACACAAAGTAGCTGATTCTAAACTGCTTCTGGATACCTCTACCTGATAAGGTAATGCTGCTAAAGAAAAAAAGAAAAGAAAAGAAAAAAGAAAATTCTACTTTGTGCCCTTGGATTTTCTATGGTTCTCAAAACTTTGTTTTAATTATTTATAAATAAACGGTCTTCAGAATCATCCTAATCTCAGCATGCTCCCTAGTCTATTGCCTAATCAGTAACTCATACCAGGACTGTCTTAGGGACCATTCCCACAGTAAGTCTCTAGGATCTGGTTGGCCATAGAACCATAGAGTTGGAGTGTAATGAAGTAAAAGTAATTTGGAAACGGTAGATGGGTGTTTATCATGCCCTGTGTCCTATCTCCAACCAGGTTCTTATCTCATAATCCTCCAAGAATGGAGGGAGCAGACAACAATGAGTGCAAACAGGTGGTACTTTACTGTCAACTCAGGTAAAATAACTTAAAACAAACTACCACAAGGGATACAAATGGAACAACTAGAACTCTCAGTAGCACCAGACCATTTCTGAGAAACATTACAGTTCTAAACCATGTCACAGCTCAAAGCTCTCAATGGTGTCAGGATGCCAATTAAGAGCTGTCCCTTACAGAGGAAATGTTCATGTCTGAGAAGTGTTACAGTTCTCATAGGCTTCCAGAGGAGCTGCTCTCTAAAGTGATGTGTGGTCTTAATGTCTGGAGGCTGGAAACCACATAAGAATGAGTTCCTGGGTACAGACTCAGACATAAGACATTGTGCTGGAGTCCAGAAAACTTTCTGTAAAGGCTTGTGATACTTAGGCAGAGAAGAAACTTCTACATCTCTAGCAAGTGAGTCTATTTACCCTGTCAGATGAGGCTGATAGTGGGAGGATGACATTGAGCTTTAGATTTCCTTACAACTCCCTCTACCAGGAATAAAAAAAAAAAGAAAGAAAGAAAAGGAAAGGAAAGGAAAGAAAAAAAAAGTAGTTTATGTCCTGTTTCCTGTTTTCTCCTTCTTCCAATGTCCATCCCAATTGTCTTTCTGAGTGAGGATTGAACAAAAATATCTGGGCAAAAAAATCTGGGCACAGGGGTCTTTTCTGAGGCTGATACTGCACCTAAGGGCCATTCATGGATATAACCTAGAACCCCTGCTCAGATGTAGCACATGACAGCTCAGTATCCAAGTGGGTACCCTAGTAAGGGGAACATGGACTGTCTCTGACATGAAATCTGTGGCTGGCTCTTTGATCACCTCCTCCTGAGGGGAGAGCAGCTTTGCCAGAGCACAGAGGAAGACAATGTATCCAGTCCTGAGGAGACCTGATAGGCTAGGGTCAGATGGAAGGGGAGGAGGATCTTCCTTCTCAGTGGACTTGGAGAGGGGCAAGGAGGAGATGAGGGAGGGGTGATGGGATTGGGACGGAATAAGGGAGGAGATTATAGCTGGGATTCAAAATGAATCAACAGTAATTAATATAAAAATAAAAATTAAAAAAGTAGTTCATTCTCAAGATGTGGGTGAACCTGGTACATTTAAGTTTATTTGCTGGTAAAATTAACTTCAGATCAATCTTCTCTTATTCTTCCTTCCAGATGTATAACAAGAATTATGCTTTGGCATACTGTAAATTGTATGATACAAGTTCTGTACTAGGAAAAGACAGCCTTATCCATGAAATATAAAAATACTATATAAAATATAATAAAATGAAGAAATCTGTGTCAAAATCAAATAAAATATAACTGGGAGGCCCTAAAATGTCTTCAATCAAAATTGTGTAGAGTCAGATATATTACATGGAATCTCCAGACCCTAGAAAAATCTGAATAACCCATTACTATAAAGACATTTTTCAAGCAACATCTGTTATTACTGACTGACGGGTGGGCCACAACTCCTGTAATTATCCCTTTATAGCTAATGAGTTTGATATTAAGACAGCTTTTCATCCTTAGAAGTACCCGTATGAGGTGTCCATGTGCTATGAACATAACGTCTATTTTTATGATTCTAGTACCTTCCTAGCCCCTTCCACGAATATCTCGCCTCTCGAGAGTTGGTTATCATTGCTTATTTTTTGATTATTAAATGAGTTTTAAATATAAAATTGTGAAAGTCTCTGGACCACATGTGACATTTGATTCTCAGTGTACTAGACCACGGATATAATTTAAGACTCATTAGTTTCTAATTAATTGGCATGAATGCACTCAAATTGGTTGCAGAATTTATGTGTAGGCTTGATCACCCATGCATAGCATTAATATTTTACTAGGTTGACAAATCCTACCCTTCCCTCAATAGACAGTCATAGTTAATGAAATTGAAAAACTCCATGTAATGCAAAGGAAGATGTTATCATTCTGAGACTATTGGAATTTTGAAGGGGATATTATGTGGAATGTTCTCATCCATCACCTACTCTCATCTTGATGATATATCTGGGAAGATATAGGCTACTACAGTAATTCCCAAAGGTACATATGTTGAAGATAAGGTCTCCAACCTGTAATGTTCTTTAAGTTTTCTTGGAGAAAAGTGTACCAATATGGAGAAAAGGTATACCAAAAGTCCACTACACAGTGAACCAATAATGGAGAAAATCTTTTTATTTTTTTTATTTTTTTTATCCAACTCTGGCATAGTGAACTAACAGAATCATTGGTGTTATTTGCAGGGTGAAGAGTCACTTAACATGAGTGACTCGCTGGTAGCTGCGGCACTGAGTCATCTAAGCCTGCATGGGGATTACTCCTCACAGCTGTATCCTTGAATCTCTCTGCACAGCTCTCATTCATCTCTTTTAGACAGTCTCCTCTTGTTTATTACTTTTGTCATACATTTTGTAGAAGGCCCTTGTGAAGCTTGTAAGTCTCTGAGATTTCTGAGTTTTCTAAGTTTCATTAGCTTCCTGAATCTTATGATCCTCACTACTTGCTCTGGGAGGGAATGTTTAATATTTAGGAAAGACCCACACACCTCTCCACACCTTTATGCAATTCCTACATTATTTCTGCTCTTCTTCCGTAATACTCCCTTAGCCTGAGAAGAAAGATTTCTGATTATTTTGTTTGCTCTCCGATTGAGATTTGGGCCACTATGTCACAGGTATAGTCATTTATTCTTATCTATATGGAGAGCTATGAGTCTCTGTAGTAATTACTGTCAATTGACTGAGGCTGACATCAGCAATATTCTATGGACATGACCACAGGTGTTTAGAAGAAAAGTTCACAGGCACATCATATCTATTTAACAAAATAAAGGCAATGTCCTCTCACCTGAGACCTGCGATCTTCTCCAGCCACATTTTTTGCCCTGCTTTATTTACAGGACCAAATATGTTTTCTCTTGTAGCAAAGGCTATAAATTCATTGAAAATATATTGGCTGTATCCACAACCATGAAATGTTTTATCAGCGAGCATATCTTATCTGGTGTGTTGATAGCTTACCACACAGGGTCCACATTCAAGTAGGATGATAAATAACAGTTCTTCCTATAAATAAAGAGTCTTTGCACATAGTGCCTTCCACCAATGAAAAACAAAAACAGTAATTAATCCAAAATAAACAAACAATAAAGCAGACAACTGAGGTAGAAGACAACCGAGAAGCTTCTGTACAGCCCGATATCTTTATGTCCTATAAACAAAAAATCTATGGCATTGTTTTAATTTGCTTTTCATTATATTTAGCCATAAACACTATGACCAAAACCAACACATAAGGAAAAAATTGTTGGCCCACATTTTGATCAGAGTCCATTGTTTTTCATTTATTTTTTCCAAATAATTATTTATTTATGGGTATGAATTTTTTTCTGCATGTGTGCTTGTGTCCCATGTGCCTGGTGCCCATAGAAGTCAGAAGGGATCATGATCCTCTGGAACTGGAGATACAGAATTGTGAAGCACCTTGTGAGTGCTGGGGACTGAACCCAGATCCTCTGCAAGAGAAGCAAGGCTGGTAATTACTGATCCACCTCTTTAGCCCCCATAGTCTGTGTTTAGGGAAGTCAGGTTAGGAACTCAAGCAGAAGCAAAATCAAGACATATGGGGAAAATCTGATTACTGCTTTGATTTCAGTGATTATGCCTGTTGCTCTAGGTTGTTCCTCCATCATAAGCTCTGCTCTGATGATGAAGGCCTTGCCTCTTCCTTAGTGACACCTGGATATGAAAGGTGTTGAAACTGGGGGAACCATTTCTACCACCCCTGTTTCCTTTGTTTCAAGGAAGAATGTGTACAGCATCCATTATGAACACTGGGTACAAACTTAATAATTTTATAGGCATTATTTTATCATTTATATCATCTATAAAATAGATACACTTTAGAGCCTTTCATAGGGTCATTGGCAAAGCATTTTACTTTCTGTCATTCTTTCCCCCAGGAACTCTGGCTCAACACAAATCTTGTCACATTTGACTTTGAGTGTCCCATGTAGACCCATTTTTCTGTGTTGCCCTTCACTCATCCTCTTTTGATTGCTTTAGTCTTTTGCAAATCCTATTTACCTGTTAGTATAAATCATTTCTATTAGCTAGTGACTCTCCTACTCTATAAAAAATGAATTCCACCATGATGCTCAGTAATCCACTAAAGCCCCATGGCACTGAGGTCCCTACTGAATTAGCTTTTTCTAAACCCTGTTATAGACTCGGTTTTATCAATCCCAGTACACTGAACATTAAACATCACTTCCCTATGCTTAGATTCTTCAGTGATTTCTATTCATCCTTTTTGTTTTGTTTTGTTTTCCAGCCTCTGATGTTCATAGGGAATCTCACCCAACTACAGCCAAATGTCTCTAATGCCTCTTAAGAACCAGTCAGAGACTGATCACTCTAATACTGCCTCATAGTATGCAGCCTTTGTTTCAAGAATGAGTAAGAAGCTAAAGTACTCAGTTTCTCTGTCTCCAGAACATTCAGATATCTCATGAACCCACATCTCCCACATCCCCATAAGCTCGACTGTTCAAGTGGGTTTCGTTGCTTCTTTAAATATTTTCTAAGCAGTTCAAAAGGAGAGGATTCATTTATTCTCAGTTTCTCACACTAATTCATTTGTTTACATTCCCCATCTGCATAGTAAATCACAAATGTTCTTTTCTTTTGTATTAATGGTCAGAACCAATCTTCAGTCAATTCTACATCACTCTAACTTTGCTCTACCCAGTCATTCTGAAAAGTTATAAAACTTGGATGTGTGAAAGGCTCCTTGAATTTGTCTGGTTCCTCAGTGTATCTCCAGCTCTTAGAAATTTGTAAGCCAATTTCTCCATTTCAACCTTCTTTTTCTTCTACCTTCAATGAAGACACTGAAGAGGAAAGCATTTTTGTGTCTTCTTTTCCACTGTAATTGTTCCCATGTATGGGCAAGTTCTTCATAGTCAGACAGCTCAGCCTTGCTTGCATATTTTTTAGCCCATGATTGCCATGCAACACTACCACAGCCTGTTTACAATCCAGTGTATGCTTACATTTTTCATCAAATCTACTTTACTTAGGGTTCTTAAGTACCTCTTTCCCAGAGATTAGTAGAGAAAAGGGCTGTAGACCTCTTTTGTTAACTTCCTGATGATTAGGGTCGATGGGTCTTTAGAGCACTACCAAACCCATTCATCAAGATACCAGCAGTCCAGTCTAAAGGCTAGCATCAAGCAGCAACAGTAATCAGCACAAGTCAGCAAAAGCCGCATGACTTGATTGGATTGCCCCAAGAAGTTCTCTGGAACGTTTCTATCTGTGAATTCAAGTGTCAAAGCACAAACATCAGCACAGCAATTTCATACCAAAAAGGGATGTCTCACTGTGCATGGGCCTCTATATATATCCTCTCCTCAGAGTCCACCACAAATGTTCTCAGTTGGCCAAAGTCACACCCCTTCCATGAGAGGGCTCACAGCCAAACATCATGTGCCCTCTCACAAACCAGTCTCCAACAAAACATCCCATGCCCAGCTTACAGCAAAACATCACATGACAAAACTGAGTCATCAAAGAAACAAGAAACTTTCACTTCAATCCAGTCCTACAGTCTCTTGGATTGAAATATGTTATTTATCAAACTTACAGGGTTATTATGAGGCAGAATGTCTCATGCCATTTAGAAGACAGACACTGATGTATGTTTCCAAGGACTCTCAGATGCCTTTATCATGGTTGCATATTTTCTCACTTACAGCATGTAGCATACAACTGACATCAAGAAAAAAGAAACACTACCATAAATGACAGGAGTTAGTATAGCTTTATCAAGATGGCCTCCAAGAATTCTTCATTCTCATACAGAGAAGGCTCAACTGCATATATGAGCATGAAATTCAAGAGTTAGCAAGAACTCTTTCACAACTCACCTTTGATTGTAATAGACCCTGTTTGGGCACCAACTGTATTGTTTGACTTTATCTGACGAAACAAACACAAACATCTGTTAATGTCATTTGGAGCACTGATAGCAGCACAGAGAAATTATTTTCCTCAAGTCTAGCTTAGTCAGCGAGTGAGCATAATTGATGTTATTGAGCATAACTGAAGTTTTACTGACATGAGACTAGGTGATGCAAAGGCAGATGCATTTCATAACGTCTGGTGTGCGATGACTTATGAAAGTGTATCACTGCAACTTCCAGGGTATCTAGCAATTATGCTCACCAGAAAGAGTCTCCTTTCCGTAAGAAACTGTTAATTGCTGTTACAATGTTGGGGTTTTTGAACCTTGTAACTTCTAAGATTTCTGAGCTGTATACGTTTTGTTAGTTTCCTGAGTATTCTGAGCTTCGTCCCATATCCCTCAAGGAAGAAATGTTTTAGTCCTGAGAAAATAAATATACATAAGACGCTACCATGAAGTAGTAGATATTTCATGTTGTAGGACCTGCCGAGAAGGAAGTTGGACCAGTACAACAATGCCAGTGAAGAGGATACTGAATCTCTGTAAATCTTGTCTTTCTCTTTGCTTCTTGCTCTCTATGAGCAAAGTGACCTTTTAGCCATGGACACTTATAATGATATATTATGCTGCCACCAGCCCCAAAGCTACATAGACAAGTACCCATGGACTGAAACCGGTGATTTATGAATCAAAACAAACATTTAATTTTTCTTTTAAGCTTATTCAGTTGGCAATTTTGTCTCAGTGATATAAATTGTATACATTGAGTCCTGAGGTGACTTGGTTGCTGGAGTCAGGTGGATTGGTAAGAGAATGGAGGATCCCATTTTGTGGGAAAAATGGGAGAGGGACGTGAAAGTGGGGGGAGGGCAAACAGGAGGAGAGGAGGAAAGGTGGGAGGGGACTATAATCAGGATGTAATGTAAATAAATTAAAAACATATAATAATAAAAAGAGAAAAAGATGCTATCGAGAAATGGAGCTGGAGAGTTGGCTGTGTGTTTATTCCTCCTATGAACCTAAATTGGATTCAAAACACTCACATGGTAACTTACAACCAGTGGTAACTCCAGTTTAAGAGAACTCAATGGCATCTCTGGCCTCCATGGGCACCAGACATAAAAGTAGTGCACAGACCTAAAATGTAGGAGAAAAACATCCATGTTCATAAAGTAAAATAAAAAATTTAATATATAGATAATTAAGAAGTGTCCTTATTAGAAGACATTAGTTCAAGATTATTGCTCTGGTTGTTATATTCTGATATTAAAAATAGCTGTGTGAAAAGTTACAGTCAAAGCTGAATTTGTGAAAGGAGCGGTAACAATAGGATTTTAGAACAATGCAGTGAAGGTGTAGGTGATCAAAGATTTGAACCATTGTACAATAACCCACAATAAGAAAGTAGTGTATCTTTTTGAGCACATAGAAAAATGTGGTCATTACTAATTATATATAAACCTCTGAAATAAGAAATTCTGGTACTTATAACTTCACATGATTTTGTCTTGACATACAGAGGATAAAAACTGCTAGATTTTCTGGGAAAAAATATGTCAATTTGACATTTTGGAGACTTACAGCATGCATATTACACCTAAGTCAATCTAAACTCAGAAACCCTTCCATACAGAAAATTTAGCTAATCAGCTTGATTAAAAACACATGTATTCAGTTTAAAATATAATCAAAACTATTTACCAGAATGAGTACAGAGGTATACTGATTTTTAAACGCATCCTTATTTTCAGAAACTTAAAGCATTATCATGTTTCGCTAGACCAAGCAAGCTTTGCATTTTCTAAGCAGAAATTTATAAAATATACTGAATATAAAGTGTACTTAACATAATTCTCATGTGAGTTTTCCAACAAGGGTCAAGAGATAGTATGCTAAGATGAAATAAAGAATTTTTTATATGAAATAGCACTCCTATCAGGAAGCTGCAAAGATTAAGACACTATCAAGAACACAGCACTCACTAACTATCCAATATAATTCAAATGAAAGATTAAAGTATTACAGAAAATGACTATATATTATTGAAAGTTTAACTGGACATTGATAATACATTGCAGGTTTGTCTCCAAATACAATATATTGAATGCCAAACTCGATTTAACTTTTTTTTAAATATTTTTTGATAATATGTGTTAAATCATTTCCCTTCCCTTCTCTGCACATTTATATGTATACATACTTTACACACACACAAAAACGAGCTCAGTCTGTATAATATTGCTTCTATGAGTAAGTTTCAGGGATGTCCATTTGGTACTGAACAACCAACACAACTTTTAACTTCTGCTATGCAACACAAGCTTATTTTTATTGGAATTAGTTCAAAAAACACAGTAGCCAAATTTGTAAATGTTATTATTATTTTTTCAGAAGAGAAGATGAAATGAGAGCAGTACTCAAGCTTTACAAATGCATAGCTTGGGCTGAGCCTGGAGCATTTCCATCTATCCCTAGGCCTAGACCTGGAAGCTTCTAGCTTCCGTACAGTCTAATCTTCTGCAAGTCCACACTTGGACAGCTTCAGCTTCGAGCCCCAGTCTGCTAACCTAGGCACAGAGTGTTTTCAGCCTCTGAGCCTTACTGCAGGATAAGATCACCCTTTCTAGTTCTTTCTGAATTCTGTCTGACTGGCTCAACTCAGCTGTTCTGACTCAATACTTCTCTCCAAGCTTACTGATTCTCTCTGCTTCTCATTGGATTTCTCTACTTGGAAAAACTGCCTCTGAAAACAACAAACTGAGCTGCATGAATTCAATTGCATGCAACTGAATTGTACTAAACTGTAGTGTGCTCTTGAACTGTACTGTCTCCGTGTACTCCTCTCTACTCTATCTGCATTGCTTTTTTTATTCTCTATTTTCTTCCCCAGGTTTATTAAATTATGTACATAATGGGTATAGTTGTAATTTAGTGGTGGGATCAAAAACATAATTTGAATTTGTTTATCAACATTTATCTGTTGTTTTTAAGAAATAAACAAGACAACATGTATTCTTCTCCAAGCCTACATTTTACTCATTTATTTAGTTAATGGCAATTTACACATTCAGCCACTTAAAACTGGAATGTGAGCTGCAGTCTCACATGTGTTAACCCAGACTTGTGATGATTTAAAAAATAAGTCTATCCATCCCTTCGTATTCACAGAAGACTGACTGTAGAATCTCTGTGGATACTAAAACCCACAGATTCTTAGGTTTACCATATAAAGTGATGCAGGATTTAAACAGAACTTAGAGGCAGCTCCCCTTATTCTTGAAATCATGTCTTGTTTACATATAATAGAAAATAAAATACTTATGCAGTGAGAATCTTACTGTGCCATTGAGAAAATAATGAAAATAGAGTCTGTGCTTCCTTAGCACAGATGAAATCTCTTTGCAAACATTTCAGTCTATAATGGGTTGAATGTGCAGAAGTGGAAATTTCAGAATTTTTACTATTTACTAACTCTTTAAAGTATTTTATTATTATCATTTATTACAATTTATTCAATTTGTATCCCTGCTTTAACTCCCTCCCTTGCCTCCTCCCAACCCTACTCTCTCTCCCTCTTCTCCTCCTGTGACCCTCCTCAAGTCCACTGATAGGTGAGGTCTTCCTCCCCTTCTATTTGACTCTAGCCTGTCAGGTCTTGTCAGGAAAGGTTGGATTGTCATTCTGTGTTGCCTGGCAAGGCTGCGCTCCCCAGGGGGAGGTGATAAGAGAGCCGACCTCTGAGTTCATACCAGAGAAAACCCCTGCTCCCTTCACCAGGGAACCTACTTGGAGACTGAATCTATGGGCTTCATCTGAGCCTGAGTCTGTTTCTTTTAATTTTAATTTTTATATTAATGACTGTTTATTCACTTTATATCCCAGCTGCAGCCCCCTCTCATTCCTTCCCAATCCCATCCGCCCTCCCTCATCTCCTCCCACGGCCTTCTCCAAGTCCACTGATAGGGGAGATCCTCCTCCCCTTCCATCTGACCCTAGTTTATCAGGTCTCATCATGGCTGGCTGCATTGTCCTCCTCTATGGCCTGGCAAGGCTGCTCCCCCCTCAGGGGGAGGTGATCAAAGAGCCAGTCACTGAGTTCATGTCAGAGACAGTCCCTGTTCTCCTCACCAGGGAACCCACTTGGATACTGAACTGCCATAGGCTACATCTGAGCAGAGGTTCTAGGTTATATCTATTCATGGTCCTTTGTTGGAGTATCAGTCTCAGAAAAGACCCAGTGCTCAGATCCTTTGATTCTGTTGCTCTCCTTGTGGAGCTCCTGTCCTTTCTGTTAGGTCCTCTCTGTGCATTGTCTTTGGTTGGGTTATCAGTCTCGCAGGGGCCCCAGGGCTCAGTTTGTTTTTTGTTTTTGTTTTTGTTTGTTTGTTTTGTTTTTTGGCTCTGTTGATCTCCTTTTGGAGTTCCTGTCCCTTCCAGGTCTTTCTATCTCCCCCTTCTTTCATAAGATTACCTATACTCTTTCCAAAGTTTGGCTGAGTCTCTTAAGTACCTTTTCTTTCCTGTCCTCCTGAGAGTTGGATGTACCCTATCTCTGACTCATTCTGTTAAATCTTTCTGTAATTCATCACTTTGTCTGTCCCTCAATAGATGTCATTGTTTGGGATTAAAGGTGTGTACTAAATTACAGCCAGAGAAAATAAAAGTGTGTATTAAGGGCAAATCTGTATTACAGCCAAAACTCACTAACCTAGGTCTTTGGATGTAATCCTTTGCCTGAGGAAGCCATGTTGCTGGATAAAGATTCCCCTACACATTTTGCATTAACATGACCCCCCAAATCATGTAAATTTACTTTCTTATCATAGGGCTGTGTCAACTCTTTCTTACTCAATACATACTTTAAAAATTGCTATCAGACTTGGATGTTAAAAATGTACTCAGTAATGAAAGAGTCCTGTTAATTTGCTCACACCTACACCTACCTCAGTTCTTCTTATTTTTATTTTATAATTAATAATCTTGTAATTAAGTAGCTTAATTTCCTTGTAAGTACTCTAAAACATATAAATTTCTCTGTCAAATATTATAACATTGATTTCAAACTCCATTTATGTGTTGTCACACAAAGATTTTAATGAATTAAAAGTCAAAACAAAACTCTTTAGTTTTCAAGATCACTTATAAAATAACCTATCTGCTATAGAGAGGATGCTTAACATCTTCAATTTATCTTATCATACAATGGAGCAGTTCTCTTCTATCTTAATTCACTAGTAGTATACTCTGAAATAAAGGATGAAAAATATATACTTCTGTTGTCAGCCATGTAACCAAGTAGGATTCAGCCTGCCTTTCATTTCCAAAATGTTGTTTCATACTATGTAGTATACAAGACTTGAAGATTAGCAAGGCCTGAACACCGACAAGACTATTCAAAGCTTGTTCATTACCTTGAATTGCCTTCAATTTTTGAACACATAATCCCTTCCATAAAGTAAATTGCCAGTATTCATTGAATTATACTGATAACCTCACACACACACACACACACACACAGAGAGAGAGAGAGAGAGAGAGAGAGAGAGAGAGAGAGAGAGAGAGAAACAACTTGGCTCTACATTTATCCTGTTTGTCCTGTCCATACTCTGGGATCCAGACCTACACTCTGACCCTCTGACCGTATAACTAAACACAAATCTCATAAATGAATGTGTAACTACTAATGATGTCTAGTCACATGTTTGGAGATCATTTCTGTATGGTACTACTGAAACATTTTTACCTACTCAGGGCTGCATGGTATACTTGGACTGCTGTCTAACATTTCAGCTTTGAATAACTTAACCAATGATGCCATGGAAAAAAGTAGATAATTGAGGAAATTATCGAGAAATTATAAATGTATGATATTTGCCTCTGAAATAGCTACATAAATGTTTAACTAGATTTAATATCTTTGGTTGTGAGCAATTGGATACCTTTTTCTCTTTAACAATATACTTAAGGTCAACTAATCATACCTGGGGCTTAATGATCCTTTAAAAAATATGACTATTACAAATATGTCAAAAATGTTTATTTGGTTCATTTTTTATTATCAAAACTTTGACATGCCTTGAATAAGCTGTTCAGTGTAAGGTATAACTCTTCTGAGAATTATCAGCTATATTGAAAACTTATACTACTTACTAACAATGGCTACATAAATATTCCTAGTATATTTAAACTAAGGAATGGAACAAGGCCCTTATGATACTCATGAAGTTCATTGTCATATTGACTTTTGAGCTAAAAAAAAACCTCACATCACTCCATTTTAAGGACTACCCTATGATGCTACTAGGATTTGAACTGAAATACCTGGTAGGCAAGCTATAAAGAATGATTATTAAAATGTAATAAAATATGTGAAAGTTAAAGTGAAATTTCCCACGTTTTTCATGGCACCAGTGAAATTTGCTCAGACAAATAATGAAATAGTCTTTAAAATAATTTCAAGATGGAAAGACAATTTTGCACAGACAAAATGTGAATGTTTGCACTAAACAGATTACGTGTTCAACACAAAATTTATTAATGATTATTAGGAACCAAAATTTAGACATGTGACATAAATCAGTAGAAGACTGTTGGTCTAGCCTGCCAAAACCAAGGTCCAGACCACATCACAGCATTAACAAAAAAAGAAAAACATAAACTCCAACCAGACTGATGTGAATACATATTTCAAAATGCTAAGATATGCAAAAACTAACCGATATCTGCATTCAAATTTCCGTCTTTTTCAGATGGTTGGTAAATGTAGCCGTATCTGATAAAGTGACTATATTACTGGAGAAAGCCTTCTCCTTTCTCTTCATTATTCTTTGTATCTCTTTGTTCATCGAATATAAAAGTATACAGCCCCATTTGTAAGATAGCTATAATCTTCCACAAAACTACCCCTGCTATGTTCTGGTGTGTTATCCTTATTTGGAGGAAATGGATTCTCTGAAGCAAAGGGCACGTTCACTTAGCAGTGGGACAATTTTCTGTCTGGAGATTCCACCCAGATACAAGAGGCACCACAAAGCAGCAACATCAAGACCGCATGTCTTGGGACATTCTTGAAAGCATGTTTCAAAGAACGTTAACAAAATCAAAGATTATTTTTGTCCAATCATTTGATGATCCCAACTTGATAAATTTCAGAAGAGAAGATAAACTTGCCATAATTTATTCTTTTGGAAAACATAGAAATTTAAAATTTCATAGTTAGAAAATAAATTCTCCTAAGAAATATAAACATGTATTTGCTATCATAACAGTAGAAATGTAAGCACAGGGAAGCAGAGTAAAAGCATATCCGCTGAGCCCATGTGTGCTTTAGAAGCTAACCTAGACCACAAATCAGGCTTGCAATTAAGCCAAGTCATACCTGAAGTTTTTAATACAGAAATGGTTTTCTTTTTTTTTTAAACCCAATTAGAAAGGAAATCGCTAGTCCTCTCTAAAGATTATGAAGCTTCTGTGATTTTTTTTTCCTCTGGGTCAATGTCAGTACAATTGGTTATTTAGTACTACCCAGAAGTACAGAAACACGGAAAGACACGCTTGTGAAACTCTGGGGTCCAGAACACTCCTTTATGCTTCAGTGTATGACATTAATCTTGGTATACAATAGTTCCATTTGTTGCTTGCTAACAGCTGAGGCAAGGTTCTCAAAGACATTTGACATTATTCACACTGCACAATTCAGTGAACTTCTATATTCCTCCGACGGAATAAAATCTATATCAAGTCATGGCTTCACAAAAAGTGTCTGGCCTCTAAAAAAATCTCATTTCCAAAACTGCAACCCTTGCATGACTGTAAGTCTCTTCATGTGGGAGCCTGGTGTGTGCTTCCCTTTACCGTAATGTTTTTACTTTTGTTACATTTAAAATCTGTTTCTCTTGAGTCCCATAGTTTTCTCCATAGAGTTACTTTCAAAATTTTGGGCACACATTTTAGGCACATATTTGAATGCTTGAAGGCTTTGGTTAAGATTTCATTTTTTGATCCTTGTATGTAATCCCAAAGAAACTTTTGTTATTTATTTCATTAACAATCATCTTAGAATATTATTTTAAGTTTCAGCGACCTCGTTTACATGTACAGAAGTAAAACAGACTGCACATAAATTGTCCATTTAAAAATACTTATCTTGCATATGCACCCAGGTAATTTTTGGAAATACCAGTCCCCATGAACGTTTCCCATAGAATTCAACCTCACTCTTTCCTCCTTTACAGTCTGACACCCCTTCCATTTCCATTTAGATCCTGCTCAGGTTTTGTACCTAAAAATGAGATTTTTTTTTCTGGTGTTATGTCACACGAGTTGTGTCCCTCTTGTCTTTGCTCCTTTCTGTCAGATGTTGCTCTCTCATCTGTTCATGAATTGGCTTTCAGTTTTTAATACTATAAATATGATATATATAAAATAACAAAAAACTCTGAAAGCATATGTTTGAATCCCTATGGAGGTAGAGGTAGGAAATCCACCCATATGGTTACCTGGAGATTTTATTTTTTTAATTAAATTTTTATTTTTTACATTAATTAGAATTTATTTACTTTGTATCCCAGCTGTAGGCCCCTTCCTCATTCCCACCCAATCCCTCCTTCCCTCTCCAATCTTCTCCCTGTCCCTCTCTAAGTCCACTGAAATTTTATTTTTTGAAATTTATTTTTTATTAATTACAGTTTATTCACTTCTTATTCCAAATGTAGCTCCCTCCTTTATTCCCTCCCAATCCCACCTGCCTTCCATCAACAACTCCAATGGCCCTCCCCAAATCCACTGATAAGGGAGGCTCTCCATCCATTCCTTTTGACCTTATCAGGTCTCATCAGGACTGGTTGCATTTGTCTTCCTCGGTGGCATGGTAAGGCTGCTCCCCCATTAGGGGAAGGTGAGCAAAGATCCAGCCACTGAGTTCATGACAGAGACAGTCCCTGTTCCCCTTACTAAAGCACCCATTTGGAGACTGAGCTGACATGGGCTACATCTGTACAGGTCTTCTAGGTTATCTCCATGCATGGTCCTTGTTTGGCGTATCCATCTGAGAAAAGATCCCCAGGCCCAGATTTTTTGGTTCTGTGGCTCTCCATAGAGCTCCTGCCCCCTCCATGTCTTTCTACCTCCCCTTTCTTTCATGAGATTCCCTGAAATCTGCCCGAAGTTTGGCTATGATTCTCAGCATCTGCTTTGATACCTTGCTGAGTAGAGTCTTTCAAAGGCCCTCTGTGGTAGGCTCCTATCCTGTTCTTTGTTATCTCCCTCTTCTGATGTCCACCCTGTTTGTCTTTCTGAATGAGGATTGAGCATCTTACCCAGGGTCCTCCATCTTGCTTTGCTCTTTTATGTGTACAGATTTTAGTATGTTTATCCTATATTTTATGTCTAATATCCACTTATAAGTGAATATATACCAGGTGTGTCTTTCTGCATCTGGGATACTTCACTCAGAATGACCTTTTCTAGTTCCCACCATTTGCCTGAAAAACTCATGATTTCTTTCTTTTTTTTTTTTAATTGCTGAGTAATATTCCATTCTGTAAATGTACCACAATTTCTGTATTCATTCCTCCATTGAGGGACATCTGGGTTGTTTACAGATCTTGGCTTTTACAAATAAACCTGATACAAACATGGTTGAGCAAATGTCCTTGTTGTATAGTTGAGCATATTTTGGATATGTACCTAGGAGTGGTACAACTGGATCTTGAGGAAGCACTATTCCTAATTGTCTGAGAAAGTGCCAGATTGATCTCCAAAGTGGAGATTTTAATTTCTAGTAACAGAGTTCTCTTAACTCCAAATGTAAACAGAGAGTCTACCCATAACTGTACCTATGATATTATCAGGAACTGGAAACTTCAAGAAAACAACAGATCAAACACATACAGAAGGAATTAAAAGTGTTCTACACTCTATGTGATTCTGGATTCTTTTCCACAGATTACAAGATGAAAAGCATTTTCTCCCACTCTCTGCTTTTCTAATATAAGAAACATGAATAAATCCAACTCAAAAGCACCTTCAAAGTTTGCAATCCAAGAAATAGACATTACCTTGAGAACAATAAAGGCAAATAATGATGTAAGCTCTCGTCACCACTTCTGTACAATCTTAACACTTTTGAATAATTCGTTTTTTTTTTAAATTACAGCAGCTAAACTAAGTCACATTAATTAATTGTGCTTTTACTTTTAAGTTTGTGATCTTATTTTTTAAAATTTGATCCAAGTAGCAATTACTCGTCATATCACCAATTTGCTCTACAATAATAAGAAAATTTTTACATGTAATGTAATAAAAACAAGGTCACATAAAAGTGATCAAACTGCCTATGAGACCTAAGAAGTTAGTTTTTGCTTATTTTGTTCTGTTTTATTTTTGTTAATCATTTGTAAAAATATTTTTGTTTTGTTCTGTTTTTATTATAGCAAAAGCAATTTTTAGCAAGACAAGAGGTTTTAACTGTACAATACAGTGATTTTTTTAATTTACACCAATGTTATGCAACATATCTCAAGAATTTATTCGCATTCAAAAATGAAATTTAATACCCAGTTCAACAAGAAATCCCCTAACTGCTTTCTGACAGATCCTTTAAACCACCATTCTATTCACTATTGATATTTTGCTTATTCCAACGTAATATTTTTATTACGTTTAAATAATATTTAAATAATATTACACTTATTGTAAACTAACATTAAAAACTTGCATAATGTTTTTTTTATCAGTTCTTTTTATGATTTGAAAGTTGAGAGGAGGACCTCCCCTATCAGTGGACTTGGGGAGGGGCATTCATGAAGAAAGGGGAGGGAGGGTGGGACCAGGACGGGAGGAGGGAGAGGCTTATGGGGGGATACAAAGTGAATAAAGTGTAATTAATAAAATAAAATTAAAAAATACAAAAAAGAACAAAAACAAACAAACAAAATATGGAAAGTCTATCAGGTCTCATCAGGACTGTCTGGATCCTCTTTCTCTGTGGCCTTGTAAGGCCACCCCACCAGGAGAAGCTGATCAAAGAGCAGGCAACCAAGTTTATGCCAGAGATTGCCCCTGCTCCCCTTACTAGAGAACCCACATGGATACTGACCTGCCCATTGGCTACATTAGGGCAGGGTGTCTAGGTCCTCTCCATGCATGATCCTTGGTTGATTCATCAGTCTCTTCAGGACTCCCTGAACTCAGATGGGCTTTTTTGGTTTTGTTTGTTTGTTTTGGTTTTGTTGTTGCTGTTGTTGTTTTTTTGTTTTGTTTTGTTTTGTTTTTGGCTCTGTTATTCTCCTTGTGGAGTTCTGGTCCCCTCCAGGTCTTTCTGTCTCCCCCTTCTTCCATAAGATTCCCTGCACTCTACCCAAAGTTTGGCTATGAATCTCAACGGTAGGGGAGGAGGACCTCCCCTATCAATGGACCAGGGGAAGGGCATAGAGGGAAAAGAGGTAGGGAGAGTGTTACCAGGAGGAGATGAGGGAGGGTCCTACAGCCAGGATACAAAATGAATAAATTGCAATAAATAATAATAATATGTAAATTCATACTTCTATTTGAAAAATTTATGTGTGTACTATCAGCAGACCAAAACTTCAACAGATTTTTAAAAGACTGAATACATTTGGCGTATTGACAACACTTAAATCCTTGAACCTAGATCTATATTGATCTGCTTTGAAGGATGCTATTTGAAGTCAGAGAATCCTTTTCATGGTCAAGAGCAAGAAAGACTGCTTGCCAGCTCAGAGTTCAGAGAGTCTGAAAGTCTAGGTAATTTATCTTCTTTCTGCACTCACTACAGAAATACTGAAAAGTGACTCTCTGAAGAATACATTCAAGTAGCTCTAAAAAATGAAGGAAACTATTCTGTTACCAGTTGCCAATACTGGACCTGAAGTTTCTCTTTTGCTGTGTTACATTATTTTACATAACTCAAGACTCAGCTCACTGACAAATTTTATATTCTGTACACCTCTGCATATGTTCATGTATGTTCCTGAGTGCATGTGTGCATGTGTGTATGTGAATGTGTGCTTATAGCATGCACAGGGAGAGCATTATAAGATAGACATGGTATCCATCTATAGCAAGTAGAACCTGAAATAGACTTCTTCCTCAGGATCTTTCTTACCATCACTTAAGCTTTCCTACAGTGCATAATTTTTCCAGGTAGTACATAATGAGAGACTTGGCAATGTGACTGGTGTGAAACCCCAACCATTGGAGCCTGACTCACAATGCTCTGGTGCAAAATATTTGCTCAAGGGATTTCCAATTAGTCGAGTATTATTGCCCACCCAATATATTTTAGTTTTTCTCGTATTCTATCTCCCTTCAGCAGACCTTGATTTAATTCCTAATGAAAATACAGCACCCTGAACTTCAACTCATTTTCTGCATAGGGACTCTTTCCAGATGTTACTAGCCAACATCTTACTAAGCATGAAGGTACTAAATGAAAGAGGGAGAAAACCAAAAGAATAATGAGAGACTGATTTAAATATCTAATCAGTATGTTAACAAATAGTAAGGAAATTCTTTAAATCATCATACATCACGAAAATTTTTTGGCTAAATAATAATTTAAAATATTCTACTTGCTTCCGATGGAGAAGAAAAGCAGAACAAGTAATTCTAACTGGTTTCAGACATTAATTTTATCTATGGGTATCAGAAAATTTCCTTCAAATTTGAAAAGAAAAAGTTTGCTACCAACTTTCATTCAAATTTAGTATTAGGGCTAAAAACAGGTTTAATAAACTGTAATGTGGTTAATAAATTGTAATGTTTGATTGACATGGGCAGTTTTTCATCTACCCTCTCTTCAACGTTACAACAGTACCCTCATTTAAATTAGTCCTTATATTTCTAGTTTGTTGTGGGAAGAAGAGTTAACATGAGGTATGACTTTTTTTTTTAATTTTATTTTTATCAGTTACATTTTCTTAACTCTGTATCCCAGCGGTGTCCCAAACCCTCATTCCCTCCCAGTCCCTCCCTCCCTCCCTCATCACCACTGTGCCCCTTTCCAAGTCCACTGATAGGGGGGGACCTCCCCCCCATT
>REGO01000753.1:468531-511361 GCA_010120015.1 Rhombomys opimus
AGCAGCCTTGGCAGGCCACAGAGGAAGACAATGCAGCCAGTCCTGATGAGACCTGATAGAATAGGGTTATAGGGAAGGGAGGAAGACCTCCCCTATCATTGGAGTTGGAGAGGTATGGGAGGAGATGAGGGAGAAAGGGTGGGATTGGGAGGGGATGCAGGAAGCATCTACAGCAGGGATAAAAAGAGAATAAACTGTAATTTATAAAAATATAAATGACTTTTTAAGAAGTGAAAAACAAAACAAAATATGGTTTCTCATATAAGGAATCAAGATTTAATTGTGTGTGTCCAGACATGAGACTACATAGCAGATAATGAGAAAGGAGGAAAAGGTCTTAAGGAAATAGGACAACGAAAACAGTGATTGGGGTGTGTGACAAAAATAGAGACAAGACTATTAAGGTGAGGTGATGAGCAAGAGTTAAGAGAGAAACAACAGAGGGCAGTAGGAGAGGTAGTGAAATTAGAACAAACTGAGTATGTGATGCCATATTGAAACGCATTATTTGTCTGCTAATTTTTCAAACACATTTCTTTTAAACAAGGAAGGGGATTATAAATTAAACTCTTCAGAACTCTATGAAATTCAAGGCACTAGATACTGATTAAGGAATGTTTATTGAGTAATTATTAAATAAATATGCTTTTTTCATAGTATTATTATAATAAAATGAGTGATTTATATAGAAAACACAGAATTTTATTATTATAATTACAGACACTGTGAAGTCCCATATCAAAACACTGAACTTTGGTAAGTTGTTGAAGGTTTAGTGAATAACCTTGAAACATAGTGAATAACTTGAAACATAGTTTCAAGAATCAAGATAGAAAGTAAAAGCAAATGAACAGTGCAGGGAGACTCCTTTTTAAGAATCTTGCTCCCAAGGGGAGGAGCCTTCAAGACCTAGTCACCTTTAATGCTTCACCACACATTTCCAAAACTTATTTTTGGAGGACATGTTTTGAAACCACAAAGTGTATATGATCAAATAATCAACCATATTCCTTTCCTTTTAGATAGAAACAATTTATCCTGATGTGTATATATTAGGTTATATTGTAAATTTCAAAGAATGGAGAGATATGCCATAAAATTTGGAAGAAAAAAGAAAAGTTTGCAATAAATTTAAAGAAAAACAAATCATAAAATTCTGAGGACAGCAGAGCAGTTCAGTGTGTGTCAAGATTGAAATTAAATGTACCCAGAGATCTTAGTGCTATGACAAGAACCAAGTAAAAGGTCATAGACTCAACTTGACTATCAGGAGATGGATTTATCAGAGATGCTTAGGATGCAATGATTGAAAAATGTAAAAAATCAATGGAATGCTAGTATATTAGCCCAATGATGATACAATGAAGGGGTAAAAAGGGAGATTCTTGAGAGCCTGCCCTGGGCAATAGTCCTGGCCAACCTCCTCCTCAACTCATCCTTGTCTCCTGGGTCCCTGGAGCACCAACACAGAAGAACAGAGCTATGCCTAGTGACAGTATGGCTGGTGCTATCATAACAAGTGAGGTGACTGAAGATGTGAAACAGTTTTATTCAAAGACAACATGGCCCAGCAGTGGATGATCCTGGATGATGTGGACAGCAGTGTGTGCCATGATCTCAAGGTGGTAACGCCAGATCACCCACAGTGTGGGCCTCGGATGATATTGATCATGTCTACAGCTTTGCCCTGAGATGAGGCCACGGTGAGAGCTGGAGGCCAGCAGCTGGCAGGCCACTAGACACACCTGGCATCCACCATTGACTCCAGTGGGAAGGAACAAGCTACAGGAGAGGTGTGCTCTGGATTGTGGCAGTGCAGCTCTGTCTTTCCAAGTCACCCTTGCAACTCCCCACAAGGCACATGAGAAGCTGAGTAGTGTAAGGGGAGAGAAGGACTTCACATGACTGCCAAGGACCTGAAGCATGTGGACTGTTGTCTTCTGGGACAGCAGCCAAACCACACATGGTGCTTGCCAGACAGTACCACTTACAGAAATGGTCATAGTCCCAAATCCTCTTTGGTGATAGAAGCTTGCAGAAAGGTGAGGTTTGCTTGCCTCTTCTGCTCCTTGAAAGCTGTTCCAAAAGAGGCACAAGAAGTTAATAAAAGGATGAACACTGTTCTCAAATGCAGGAGAGAGAAAAAGAGAGATTCTTCAGACTGAAAAGAAATGAGGTATTACTGCATAAGGTTTAATTTTTTTAAAGCAATGAATCTAATAACCTTTTCAGGCTTGAAAACAAACAATGATTATCAACACCTAGTGTTATCCTAGTACAAGCTGAAATAGACAGAATGGCTGATTAGTACCTGAGTCTTACCCACTACTGTTCTGAGGACTGTGAGTACTTCAGAGATCCAGCACCCAGTGTGGTCAGGTGGTAAGGAGAGACTTCGGGCTCTAGAAACTGATAACTAATCCCTCTATCCTCCCTGGCCTGAAAGCTTGCTTCCTGTCACTTGGAAAATGCTTCTAAAGTTGCAAATTAAATTCATGGGAGTTCCACGCTTGTAATTATCTTTCAAAGTTTTTGCCTTCAAACACCTCTACATTGCCAATTAAGATAGAATCGTATGAGTTTAAGGGAAGAGGATATTTCAATGACTACCTCCCATCCAAGTTCTCCTCAAATTTTTGTCCTTTTCATATGTAAAATGCACTCATTCCTTCCTAACAAGAAAAGAATCTACCCTAGGCATATCCTTTACTGGAAGTTATTTTAGAGCTACCTCTTATCCATTATTTCCTATGTGATGGTACTCTTCAGATATGCTAATTAATTTACTCCACACAATCATGCTATGAATAAACTAATGTCACAATTCCATTTTATAAGCTAGAAATGCTGTGTTAGAGAGAAGTTAACAAATGAATAAATGACACAAGCAGTGGAATGCACCTTTAGCTACTACACATCCCACCTCTGTCTTTTCTGTAGGAAAGACAACTCGTCAACATCATCGGTGTGATTCCAACAAAGACACTTTGCTCCCGAAACTGCTGTAGCATTTCAATAATACTTCCTTTTAAGATTCAGCTTCAAAAAGCAGAAGAAAAATCATAGCCCATGAAATACGACCTGCCAAAAATAATATTTATCCTTATCATTTTATTGTAATCTACTCAATGTCAAGAAGATGAAAAACTGCCAAATAATATAATTAGAAACAGCAGTGTAGGACTGACAGCATAATTATAGAAAGTTAGATATGTCAGATTTCATGAGTGGCCTCAAATAGAAAACTTTCATGCAAAGCCTTTAATTAAAAAAAAAAAATCTTCTACCACAACACTGAGGTGTGTATGTGTGTGTGCGACATGTGGGTCTCTGTTTCCCAAAGTAGAGTTTCAAAACCATTTATTTGTCAGAACCTTCTTGCGAATTGTCAGTGCTTCTCATACTGATTGCAGGCATAGTGTGTGCTTGCAATAGAGCAGCATGTTCCATTGGGTAGGAAATGAATAAAGGATACCTTACTAGGTTACATAGTACAGCCATGGGGATGAGGATGGAGCAGTGATTGGAGATATTAAGCTATTGGAGCCTGAGGCGAGTGAAATCTGAGCTTGTCTTGGACTCAGAGTTTTAACTTTCATTTCCTACTTTAGAACTGTTCACCTTCCTCCCATGAATAAAACAGCAATTTTTGCCTATATTGCAAAATCAGAGAAAAGAATATTCAATAATGAATAGTCACTAAAAATAAAAAGCTAAAGGAATAGGTATGAATAAAACTGACACTAATACCTTATTTTCAATATATTGAGAAGCTACTGTGTGTTCAGACTACAAATAAAATCATTTATTGAATACCTGGAATGTTATATGTATATATTTCCACATATGTATATATGCATATGTTTCTGTTTAAAGCCCATTTCTCTATGCTGCAGATGTTATTACTGTCACTATTTTATGGATAAGGAAATTAAGATGCAAAAGCATTAAATATGTCTCTTTAATGTTGCATAGCTTGTAAATGGAAAACTTGGGATACAAATCCAGACAATTGATCTTCAAATTAGACATTCATAACCTCTATTCATCAGAGTTTATCAGTGCATGTTGGAGCAGTCTTTTCAAATCCATTCACTGGGCTTTCATAAAGAGATTTTTGAACATCTGCAATTGAAAAGACTCAGGAATATCTGCCTTCTATAGTAAGGATTCTGAAAGAAGACATTTAGTCCAGAATATCATGAGTGAAGATTTGAAAAAAATAAAATAAAATTATACTAACTTGAGCAATGAAAAAAGAGATACTCAAAGTAGACCAGAAGTGAGGTTTAATCTACTCTCCTAAAATTTTTAGGGAATGTTGGTCTGACAGAAGTACAAGTATTCATTCCAAGATTTTGGAGATAGCATTCTCAATAAACCTTTTTTGTTGTATTTCTGAGTTGTTGAGAAAAGGAATGTTTATAGGTATCAAAGGGCTGCAGTTGTTAGCAGTCATTGCTGTTATATATATTGGGGCAGAACCATACACAATTTCTGTCTTGTAGCAGAGAACAACCGGCCTCTATTTCTGAACACTGATTCTTTTTTTCTTTCCTTTCTTTCTATCACTTTTTCTTTCAGATATTTGCCAAGGTCTGGGCATGACTTCCCTGGTTCTTCAGGGTTGTCGGTTGTCTTTATCTTCTTCTCTGAAGCTGTATCTCAACTGCCACACATAGGCTCCCTCCAACCACACACCCATGTGCCTGCTTACAAGCTGCATGTCTCTCTCTCTCTCTCTCTCTCTCTCATTTCCTGGCTCCCAGCAGCTACCAAGCTCCCAGCTTGCATTCCCTGTCATTTTCTCTACAAAACTGTTCTTAATAAGCTTCAAAAATGAAAGGTGTTATATAGAACCACATTTAGAGCTAAGTATTTCATAATCTCTTAATCTTGATCAATTGAGAGTCAATATGTTAATCACCATCTAATATGAAGAGTCTCTGATGAGGATTAAGAGATGCACTAATCAATGGTTATAATGAAAAGTCATCAGGAGTAATTTTAATGTTAATTCTATTCAATAGTGGTAGGCTCTCCCCTAGGGCCTATCACCTGCCTATTCATAGGAATTTTCATTCCAAAGGCTCAGGGATCATAACAGAAGAGTAGGCACAAAGATTATAAGAGCCACAGTAGGTAGGAGAAATATAAGAATTTTTTTTTTAACTCAAAGCAGGGAAGTTGCACATATGAACTTAAAGTTGGTGTGACAGTGTGTACAAGGCCTGAATAAGCACAAGCCACACAAACATGACAAAATAAAGAAGGTATTTGGTCAGAAAGCTCCATTCCTACCAGAGGAGCTCTTGACAATGCATAGTTGCTGGGATAGGACAATTCTATTTTCTTTAAGAGTGTGACCTCCAGTAGGTCAACCATACTCCAATAGAATTCTACACATCCAAAAGCATAAAGGTACCAAAAACTGGACTCTATGGGTTTTATATAAAGAAATGACACAAAGTTGGGCAGGTAGGGACTGGGAGAGTGGCTCTGGGAGAACTTGGGATAGGAAGTGAAGATGAAGCCTACATATTGTAGGAGGTTATTTAAGAACTAATTTTAAAAATTCCAAAAAATAAGAAAGAAAGTAAGAGAGAAAACAAAAAAAGAAAAGAAAAATGAGTAAGAGAGCCCAGAGATATCACTCACGCAGCAGTTAAAAGCATATACTTTTCTTGCAGAGGATACGAACTCAGTTCTCAACAACTAAGTCTGGTAGCTCATAAGCACCTATAACTCCAACTCCAGAGAATCCAATATTCTTTTCTCTTTTGTTGACACTTTCACTCATATTTATGTGTCACACTCAATACACATAAATGCACATAATTACAAATATCACACTAGAAAACTAAATTGAAGTGGCTTTTCATAGAACCCAGTAGACTACAGCCAGTGCTAAATAGAGCTTTCCTTCATGTGAGGTTTTCCAGCTGTAATAAAGAGGCTTTTGAAAGGTAATGTGATTGTCTTGTGTCAGACATGTTTGGAACTGGAATGGGGTCTCCCATCTGATAGCTATGCATGTTTTCACTGTCAAATATATTACTGCATGTTTAATATTGAGTAAGTATATTAATCAATGTGTGCCATGAAGAAAAAGTTCCCATTTTCTCTTGAGCTAGGAGAATTGGGCACAATTTCTAAGGATATAGAAGAGGTGCAATAGGCTCAAGGAGAATGGTGGTTTGAGGATCAATTTGTAAGGAGCAAATTGACATGCTTCTATCAGGAGGTTGATGGAGAAGAAATAAGATTTCATATTGTAAGTTATAGTCTGAGAGCTCTATGGGTAATAAACACAAGTAAGCATCAGCTTCTGAATGAACATTTGTCTTCATAAAAAGTCATGGCCTGGTGTTGTATGTACTCTGGGAAATTAAGAGACATGATTCTTTTCCTCCCTGAAGCCAAAAATCTGCAGCTGTTGTCCCCACCATGAGGCTATCTTCCAACACAGGAGCAGTAGTAGAGATAGCAGCAAGAGGCTGGTGACAAACTAAAGACAGCCGTAGGTATCAGAAATCTGATATCTACAGATTTCCTCCTTTAACATAGCCAGTTAATCAGGGTTTTTCAGGCTGGCAAATACTGAGTCTGAGCTATGCTATGAGCCACCTCAGCCAGCTTGCGTGCCTTGCATCCACCTCTGCAATGGACGACTTTAATGGGTCATTTCTATATGCTTGAGACTAGAGATGCACAGACCACTGGTACTTTCTATCACACTGTTTCTCACACTAGCACAAGCACTTTCTTTGATTCTGATTGACAAGTTACCTGGTGATCATGCAGACACGTATTTTCCAGAAGCCTACTGATGCCACACATGAGCAGCAAACCAAATGATTTAATCTTGGAAGAAAACTATGACATCCCTGAAAGCACAGTCTTCAGCTTTTCTGAAGTCTGTAGCTCCTCTCTGCCAGTTTTCTGTGTCCTAGCCCCATCATTTCTATTTCTCCATAACAAGTGCAATGATGTTTTCTTCTCTTGAGGATCCAAGTCCCAACTCGTCATGGAAATGCAAAAACATTTCCGTATTATATCAAACTAAATTATTCTAATTTGTCTTCCATGCTCACGTCTCCCCTAAGATTAATAGCTTCCTTGAATGCTTGGCAACTCGGTGGGTATATTTTACTCATGAAATTGACCTTGCATAAAGTTCCTACTGAGACAGTTCTTAGAATCTAAAGTCCTAATGTTAATTCTGTAGTAATAAAATGCATTCTTAAAAATTATATCAGTCCCTTGACAGCCCTATGTAACTTCAGGGTATCTTCAGTTAAACTCAACTCTGTGTGTTTGTGTATGTGTAAGCTTGCAAAATACTAGGTTTCCATCTAGTTTTTAAAAAATATCCTTAATATTATTTAGCCACCATTGATCTGTCCACCACACACATTATTTTCCTATCCTCTTTCCATTTAAATCCCCTTTTTTCTTTTTGCTTAAAAAATGTATTTGCAAAAATAGTTTGGTTGGAATTATCCCACATAATCCTTCTCCCAGAAACAAAAATCTATGAAACAAATTGAACTGGTTGAGGGATACTTTCCTTTAAGACAAGGGAGTCTGGGAGTCTCTGAAACAATGAAGGAAGTTGCCATTACATGTGGCTGCACAACAGAAGTGTAAAGTAAAAGCCTAGTGTTGAAGACAATACACATGTCAGTCACAGGTCTTAGAGGAATCAAGCTGGCACTGATCTGGATGCACCTTCCTGTGCTGGGCAGGCTATCAGAAGAGAAAATGTTCTAGGTGCCTTACCAACCTGTGAGCACTTTAAGTTACAGTAATGATTGCCTGACAAGATATGCCCAATGATGTAAAAGTGGTGCAAATGTCATGAGGGGTAGCCAACAGACACAAAATTGGGAGGGGTGTGGGAGGAAAGGAAATTGGGAAGAATTAGAGTGACAGAGTTATGAGTGAATTTGATTGAAATAAAGTTTATTCATGAAGGGGAATTTTAATTTAAACTATTTGTTTAAATATGAAAATCCTACTTTTGCCCAAATTCTTCTTAAAGCAATCCCATGTGAAGATACCTTTGTAAATGTAATAAAATTTTTTGCTTTTCTCATTTAAAAATATTTTAAAAGACTCTACAATTGTATAGCCTGCACTAATTAAATAACGTCAATATCAGGACCTAAAACCCTGGCTCAGATGTAGCCCATAGACTCAGTGGTAATATGTGAATAACACATGGATCTGTCTGCTTGTGATGATAATTGGAAGGGCATCCAGGTACTTTTACAGAATCACAGAAGTTACAAAGCTTGCCCCTGGTCACACTGCTTGCATCAGAGGAATCTCGGATCCATGTGCAGGGAGAATCTGAGCCTTCTTTTCTAATCACTATTGTAAATCTTTACAAGAGGAAGCAGCCTAAATGGCAATTTAAAAACTAAACATGTCTCCTTGTGGAGCTCCTGTCCCCTCCAGGTCTTTCTATCTCCCCCTTCTTTCATAAGATTTCCTGCACTCTGACCAAAGTTTGACTATGAATCTCAGCCTCTGCTTCAATATCTCGATCAGTAGAGTCTTTCAGAGGCCCTCTGTGATAAGCTCCTGTCTTGTTCCCTGTCTTCTCCTGGTTCCAATGTCTATCACATTTGTCCTTTTGAATGAGGATTGAGCATCTTCCCCAGGGTCTTCCTTATTGTTTAGCTTCTTTGGGAGTATAGATTTTAGTATGTTTATCCTATACTATAAGGTTGTTATCCACTTATGAGTGAGTATATACCATGTGTGCCTTTCTGCTTCTGGGAAACCTCACTCAAGATAATCTTTTCTAGTTCCCACTATTTGCCTGAAAATTTCATTATTTCCTTTTTGTAATAGCTGAGTAGGATTCCATTGAGTAAATGCACCACAATTTCTGTATCCATTCCTCCATTGAGGGTCATCTAGGTTGTTTTCAGCTTCTGGCTATTACAAATAGAGCTGCTATGAACATGATTGAAAAGATTAATGGAGCCAAAAATCTGAGCCCTGTGGGACTTGCAGAGACTGATTCCCCTAACCAAGGACAATGCATGGAGAGGACCTAAAACCCTGGCTCAGATGTAGCCCATAGACTCAGTCTCCAAGTGTGTTCTCTAACAAAGGGAGCAAGGGCTTTCTCTGGTAGGAACTCGGTGACATTATCTCCTGTCACTTCCCCTGGGGGGGGGGGGAGAAGGGGTGTGCAACCTTGTGAGGCCAAAGAGGAAGACAATGCAGCCAATCCTGATGAGACCTGATAGGCTCAGGTTAAATAGAAGGCGAGGAGGTCCTCCCCTATCAGTTGACTAGGAGAGGGGCATAGGGGAAGAAGAAGGAGCAGACAAGGGAGGGGGATACAGAAGGGATACAAATTGAACAAATTGTAATAAATGATAATAATAAAAATTCAAGAAAACTAAACATGTCTCTCTATTAAAGAACAACCATTAGAGATCGGACTCTACCCATAGAGATGAACATTTACGTTATTGCCGGAGAGTGTGACCACCTCCTTTAAGGGATCTGCTCTTTGCTGTATCCTACACTACAAAATAAGTTTTCCCAATTCAAAGGAACAGTATGCCCACAGCCCTACACTCCATTTTCAAACACTAAAGAAATGAAAGAATGACTTGTGCCTTTAAAATGAAATTCCTGCTTATACATTGTGAAATCTGCCACTTGCCAAACAAAGGCATTTTGCCAGCCCCTGTCCCTCACCTGTAAGTGTGCCTTACCTTTGCATGACTGGGTGTGTGTTTGTGCATGTGTGTGTGCGTGTGTATAGGTGCATGTTTGTGAGTGGGGGGGGGTCTGACAATGCAGCTACTTAGGGTGTTTATGCATATCTGCATCATGGAGATGAGTCTGTGGGGACTCTTAGTCAATCCTAAGCCGAGTAGTCTACTCCTGCTCCTCAGCTCTTCTCGCTCATTCAGTAGCAGTTTAAGCACACAGAGTAACTTTTTATTCTTCTCAGTCCAATAAACTGTTTGTAGGCGACTCTAATCATTGCAAGTGTATTTGTGATGTATATATATTGAGGTTTGATTTCATTCTCAGCACACAGCCATTCAGCTGTGTACATAGGTGTGCATGTATATCATATATATACACATATATGTATATATACATATACATATTTGTCATTATTTACAAAATATTAGAATACATGAGATTTGTTTTTTTTATATCTATCATCTTCTTTTGAGACAAGCGAGTGCTACTAGCTTATTTTAAGTGGTATTCAGCATACCAAGACAAATAAAATAGGTGTAAGAATACAGGTCTTTCAGTTATATTTCCTTAGCGTAAGTTACCAGGGTTTGATAAATTACAGTTTATATATCAGAGGATAGAGAGCATACTGACTGCACAAGTAAACAAAGGAGCTAAAGGAGTCTAAAGATGATAAAATGCAAAAAGCACACCAAAAATATGCAATACTCTATAAACACAAAATTTTCTTTTGTGGCTATGCCAGTGACAAGAACAAAGCATGGGAAATGACAATGTTAAGGATAATATCTTGCCACATTACACACCTGAGAAAAAAAATACACCTTTCACTCAACGCAGGAACCTGAATGTTTTTGGGAACAAAATGTCCTTAAAGTCAAATTTTAATATATTATTTCAATCTATAAATTGAAAATTATAGAAAAACACACAGATATGTGAATATAAAAGATAGCATTTAACAATATTTTTTTTATAAAATGCTTGCCAATAAGATAGCTCAAGAGGGCTATGTGATTGTAAAGGAACCTCGGTGACCTGAGTTTGTTACTTGGCTACCAGGGTAGAAAGAGAAAATCTACTTTGGAAAATTGGCTTCTACAACCACATGCATGCTTGGGCATTGTGTATACACCCACCTCACCCCAGCTCCCCCCACATACAAAAATGATGATGAAGGTAAAATTTAAAATTAATAATTGCATCAGTGTTAAAAATGATTACCTTAACCCCAACCCAGAATTTTTTTTCTACATGGCACCATAGCAACCTTGGTATTTTTAGCACATTTATTTTAATTAAAAGTGGTTTTATCTGATTCAGTTGCTGAAAAAAAAAAAAAAAAAAAAAAAAGGTCAGAAGTCACACCCAGACCTTTGCTACAACTGGCTTTCTCTTTTCACCTTTTTCTTCTTAAATAAATGAATTGCTGATAAACAGAGCAGCATGGCAAGTCTGGTAGACAAAGATAGAGCTCCTTAAAGTGGACAACAATTGTCATACAATATATTCAAATTTTTTTGAATCAAGATATTAATAACTAAGGAATATAACAACGAGCTAATCAAAGGTGAAATCAGGACCAAAAAAATGAAAATTGTATTTCTGTGGGAAGCTGCCTTTCTTTGTGCTGTGACAGAGATGCAATGCGGAGTCCATATTTGGTCCCCATACTAAGATCCTTCTGATATTCAAAACAGACCACATTGGCTCTTTCTGCTCTGTGTCCTTAACTTTATTTCCTGTGTAATTTCACAGGACTTTATTTTATGGGACAGATTAAAAGTATTGAAATAAGGAATTAAATTTGCATTAATGCTGTTTTATAAAATAGGCCCTAATTTCTTATTTCTTTGTATGGGCTTCATGGTTTGTTGTTTATGTTTATTCATTTTGGAGAAACTATATTAGAATTCTTCACAGCTAAAAACTCATAAGCATTTAACGTAAAAACACAAGTACCTTTGAAAAGGAGTTATTCCTGTCTTTTCCTCTGAATTACTATCACATATCTCCAGGCAGCAACATAAAAGATTATGTTACCAGCGATAATAATGTTATAATAGTCACCATTTATTGTACACTTAACATAAACTAGTCTCTTGCTTAGCACTTTGTGTGAACTACCTCATTTAATATGCAAGATAGCTAAATAGAACATCATGGCTCCCATAACTATTTTAGGAGTAAAATTTGTACTCGGTGAAATACATTTATGGTATAAAACTTAATACCCTTTTAAATATGTGCTCACAAATACATACATGATTAGGAAATCATTAGCACAGTCAAGTTAATGAGCATAGCCATAATCCACAAAAGCTTTCTTAGTGAACATTTTTATCTATATATCTATCTCCACTGGTAACTCTTTTCCATTCACAGTTATCAGGTGTCCACTGATTTGATACCTGTTTTTCTAGCTAGGATATAAAGGGATTTGACTCCTTAAGCATCTATACGCAATATTGTGTAACTTATATTTCAATGGGATCCCCATTCAATGTATAACTTCCACTAGATACAATCTAAGTAAAAGAAAAATAAATAAATAAAAGACTGGTTAAGGAGGTATAGTAATACTTCTCACCAGGGCTAATGATAAGTTAACCAATTTAGCATATGTAACAGTTAAGTGGAAAGAAATTAACAGATCCCAGATAAAATTTTAAGGATAGGAATTAATGAATTTTCTAAGAAGAACTAAGGCTCCTATAAACATTAGATCAATAACTATAAAAAGTGAGTTGTTAACTGAAATAAGAGTTTTTTGGAGAAAAAGAGTAAAAGAAAGGAAAGCTGTTTTGATGTTCCAACCAAATTACGAAGTAGTAAACGTCAAGGAGGCTTCAGAATAGTTGGAACCATACTTGACTGTGAAGTCATAGAGATAAAAAAATATGGGAAACATTTCAGCAAAAAAAAATGTACTTGGACAATCAAAAAATATTAAAATATAAAAGATGTAGCATGAACCCTGAGCCCTAAAACTGCCAGTGCAGAATATGTCAAATTAATCCTGATTGAAAAGGAAGAGCTGGCAGAATCAATAACACTAATACATACCTACACTTTCTTTCGGTTCATCCCAAGGGCAGTTTCCCCTCCCTTCTCTCCCTTTAGTGCCTCCCCCATCTCCCCTCTGCTCCCACCACCCCCCCAACCACTCCATTTCTCTTTAGAAAAGGGCAGGTCTCCAGTGGATAACAATCACAACCATGGCATATCAAGTTGAGGTAAACCGAGGCACCTCAGCTCATATTGAAGCTGGACAAGGCAACCCAGTAGGATGACAAGGGTCCTTAAAGCAAGCCAAAGGGTCGGAGACCTCCCCTGATCCCATTGTTAGGAGTCTCACCTGAAGACCAAGCTAAACAATTGTAACATATATGCAGAGGGCTTTGGTCAATCCTATGCAGGCTCCCTGGTTGTTGGTTCATTCTCTGTGAGCTCCATTGAGCCCAGGCTGGTTGATTCTGGAGGGAAGTGGGGTTTGAACTGGACCCATCTGGCTCCTACATATTTCCTTCTTTTTGCTACAGGATTCCCCGAGCCCTGTCTAATGTTTGGCTGTTGGTCTCTACATCTATTGCCATCAGTTGCTGGGTGAGGTATCTCTGATAATTGGGATAGGCACCAATCTATGATTTTAGCAAAATATCACTAGAAATCATTTTCTATCCTAAATTTATGGGCTAGCCAGCCTCTCAGTCCTGATTCTCCGGGCAGTGTCAGTGTTGCCCTCCCTCCCATAGCATGGGTCTCAAATTAGACCATTCAGTGGTTGGCCAATCCCACAATTTCTGCACTGCCTTTACTCCTGCATAACTTACAGGCGGGACAAATAGTAGATCAAAGGTTTTGTGGCTGGGTTTTTGTGCCAGTACTTGGTAGATCTCAAGGTTTCCCAGCGGGAGTTTTGCCTGATTAAAGGAGATGGCCAGTGCAGGCTCCATGTCCCTCATTTCTAGGGTCACCCTGGTAGATTCCTGGGAGTTACCACTGCACTGGGTTTCTAGCCTGTCCCAGAGTTGCCACCACCCCCACCCCATTCCATTGCCTTTTCCACTACTCTCTCCCTTCATCCTCCCTGCCCCCCCCCACACACAATCTGATCTCTCCTTTTCCCTTGCCCAGACCCTCCATCCAGATACCCACGGTGTCTCTTCTATGTCTTCTTCACAGGGATCCCCCCCCCCTTCAGCCCTTCTCGTTCTTAGCTTTTCTGGGTCTTTGAATTGTAATCTTTTAAACTAATCAGAGAAGCAGCAGATTTGGAGCCTCTCATTCTCAATAGCTGCTGGTAACTTTGCTAACAGGAGTAGAAAACTGGACATTCTGTACCAACAAGGCTTACATCAGATCCTTAGCATTTAGAGAGGTGCATGGAATTTGCTGGAGAGTTGGAGAAGAGATGATGGAGTCCAGAACAGTGGTCACCCTCTTAAGGTGACCATCTCAAAGAAGGAAGATTTGGACAAGAAAGTGAAATTTGGAGAAGGATGTTGAATCAAAAGTTTTCTGTATCTGTTTGGCTGCTTTGAGTTGTGTTCTGTATTTCTGTTTCATTTTACTAAACTAGCACGGAAGTAATAGTTGATGGACTTAGTGATCTGCAGTCATTATAACATACATAAGTTATACTATATGTAACTATATGTATTTTCTTGATCTTTCTAATTTTGAAATTAGATGTTAGCAGAAATTCACAAAATATATTTGACAAGTCATTAATACTGTCATCGAGCTTTCCTTAATAGGTCCCTGCAAGATCATACCCAAGAGAGTGATTTAAACAGCTAGTGTCTATTCACATGTCCTATATTTATATTTATATTTATATTTATATTTATATTTATATTTATATTTATATTTATGTCTTTTTAAACTTTTAAAAATTTTTAATTTTTGTACCAAATTTAGGTTGTAAGTAACAGGTATAAATCAAAACAAGTGTTAATATTAACTTGTTACTGAGTACTGTTCTTTTATCACTCTCAAAACTACAAAACTGAAACAATTATAATGTGTTCCTGAATGTTTGTAGTATGATATGCCTCATACATCCTATTAATCTTTCACAGTAATTTAAATGCAAAACTTTCTAGAATATTTTGTAGTCGGAATTATAAAGTATTAATCATATTTTAGATTTCATCTTATTTATTATTTGGAAATATATCCCTGAGCTTCAAAAAAGTTTAAGGCATGAGTATTTTTCCATCCTATTTCTAAATACATTCTATAACTATTAGCCATTTCAGGAAGTCTGTATTGACGAAATAATCCAGCAAGGAACGGATATTCTGTGAAGAAGTGTTGCTTAGTGGCAATGCCATGTGTTGATTGAGTATCAGAAGATCAAGAAGGACAGTCATGCCAAGAGTAAAGCAGGGGGAGTTGGAGTGCATGTGAAAGGAAATAAGCCAAGGGTGTAGTGGTGAGAGATTCCTAAGGCTCTTTTCTGTTTGTGTCTACATTCGAATTAAATAAGCAAATGTGGCCATCAGTGAAAGTCCAAATGGCGAGAAGGCATTTTCAGGTTAATTAACAAAAGAAAATACGTTCCACAACTATCTAGGAAAGTGAGGAATGAGCAAATCAGAGGGGTGTTATGAGGCAGCATAGAGTCCACAGAGATAAGAGTCATGAAAAAAAAAATCTTAAAAACAAGCCAAATCAACATGCTTGCTGTTTTTCTACAGTCTCATTCAGCTGCGTGAATAAAGGTGTTGAGAAGGTGACCAGAAGGGTGAGTTGAAGTTCAAAGAGCAAAATAAGAAAATTAAGAGAAAAAGCAAATAACTTGAGAAAGCAGTATTTATTTTTGTTTTCAGTGATGTGAGACCTGTGACAGGTAGTAGATATTTTGCAAGTGAAATCAGCTTGGAAGACAAGGGTAGGATTCATGACTTAGAAAAACAACGCTAGCTTGTTTTTATCACTGTTAACCAAAGCATTGCAAAGCCCACATAAGTGCTGGAGGTATGTGGAGACTGGTGGTTCTGCTGTCTGCTAGGAAGACTGACACTTACCACCTAAGGCTGCCCTCTCCCTAAGAAAGAGCTGAAATTTGTTCAGTCAGAGATTCTCTCCTGTTTACTGATATTTTAAACTCTCCAGATATTTGAATATCTGAGGCTTTGACAGTCTTCAATAAAATAACCATATCTTACTCTACTCAGTCATTCATAGAACATTGCTACTTCCCCATATGTCAGAACTGAATATTACATCAGGGAGAGAGAACTATGCTTAAGGGCTTCTCTGGGAATTTTTGTTTTTCTGACTGACTGTCTTGGCTGGGCTATTAAAGCCTAGGAGCTATGTCTCTCCCTCTATGCAGTGATTTGTTCCAGAAACCCAGAATTCCATTTCTGAATGGATCATGCCTCCTGTGGCCAGAGAAAAGAGCACATGAAAAACAAAACAAAACAAAACAAATACAAACAAACAAACAAACAAAAACCAGGGCTGTGTGGTGTGTCATCTATCATTTCAAAAGCAAGCTGCCCAGGTGAATACAAGTACAGCAATTCTCAGATCTCTGCGGAAAGAGCAATGCCTCTGCTCTAACATGTGCTTTTCCTCATCCTGTGTGTGTGTGTGTCTGTATGTGTGTGTGTGTGTGTGTGTGTGTGCATGTGCTCACTTGCACACCCAATGCACCTTCTAATAATCTGTGAACAAGAATGGCTAGCCATATTCCATTGCTGCTTCTGCTTTGAGCAGAATGGCAGCCAGTCAGCTATCTAAATAATGGCATATGTTAACCATGTGTTTAAAATAACTCTGTGGCATGCTTTCGGTTACAGTCCTTTAGAAGATGGGAGGACATGTCTGTAAGCAATTGAACCCGTGTCATCTGTTTTGATATAGCTAAGTTCTAGAAGGAGCTCTCTCTCCTTCCTGTTCCCTCTTCTCCTCCCTCTCCCTCACATCTGTCCCTCTAGCTCTCCACTTCCCTCCCTCCTTCCTCCCTTCTTTCCTTCTTCTCCCTACCTCTCCACTTCTTTAAAAAAAATACACATGGAGTCGCTGTACATATTGGTGTCAGGGAAATTCATTACCAACTAAATTTTTTTTAAATATGTGTTTTTTTAAATTATTTCTCTATTGGAACTCGGAAGGACAACAAAGTCAAATCCACAGGCTTTATTAAGGACTCTCACTCTCTCTGCCTAATTGCCTTAATTGTCTAAGTTCCTTCAAATCACTGCATAGTTCAAAACCTAATTGAAAATGTTCTTTCCTAGCTCTCGGCATGTTTACTTTCACCTTTAGACAACAAAGGCTACAGGCATGACCTAGAATTGACTCAGATGAACCACTTTACAAGACTTAAAGCAAAAGCAACTGAGCAAAGCAGCCTCGCAGGACTACAATGCCCCAAACACATAAACTGGACACAGCAGCAGCCTTTCAAGGAAACAGGTTCTGATAGGGGATGCTACACAAAGCTGTTTTCTGTTTTCCTGCTTTGGTGATATGTGAACAAAATGTTTGCCCAGGGCTCACTGGGAATAAGAAGGGCTGAATATTGCAGAATACCTGCATTTTCTCTTTGTAAGTCAGGTAGGTAATATGTCCCCAACACCCAGTAGACACTTGACATGACAAAGGAATGAAATAGTGAGCAATGAATCTCAAGCGTGTGAGTGTGTGGAGGAAGGGAGTAGTGAAGTGGTTATCAGTGACAATAGGGAGGATTGAGAGAGAGGGTAATGAGAGAGATTGGTCAACGGGTGAGAAGTTACACCAAGAAGAACAAATTCTAATATTTAAGAGTATGTCAGAGTGTAACAGTCAACAATGGAAATTTCAAAATCACCAGAAGATAGGTTTTACTGCTCTCACCATAAAGTAATTATAAATGTTTATGAAGATAGGTGTACAAATTATCCTAATGTGTTCAATATACCATGTTTGATGATTAGATTAACTAACTGTCAGCTGGAGACAATCTAGAATAATCTGAGGAAATAGTAATTTCTCAGTAGAGAATTTAAATTAGGTTGAATTGAAGGCATATTTGTGGGGATTTGGTGTTTTTGGTTTTTGGTTTGTTTGTTTTTATAACTTTTAGAGATTATAATGTAACTACCAAACTTTCCCTTGCTTTTCCTCCCTCCAAACCCTTGACAAAGCTTCGTCCTTGTTGTTTCAAATTCATGGCATCTTTTTCATTAATTGTTCTATATTGCTAAATATACAAGTATACCTGCTCAATCTGTATAGTGTTACTTGTGTCAGAGTCTGTTTTAATTGCTTCAGTTGATGGGGAAAGACCCAGAGATACAGTGCATGATACCTCTTTCAATACCCTGATGGGTATAGAGGACTTTCAGAGGTCCCCGGTAGAAGGCTCCGGTTCTGTTCTTTGTCTTCTCCTGCTTCCAATGTCTATCCTATTTGTCCTTCTGAATGAGGTTTCAGCCTCTTCCCTAGAGTCCACCTTGTTATTTAGCTTTTTTAGCACTATGCATTTTAGTATGTTTTTCCTATATTATATTGTTAATATCCACTTATAAGCGAGTATATGCCATATGTGTCTTTCTGCTTCTGGGATACCTCACTCAGGATGATCTTTTCTAGTTCCCACCATTTGCCTGCAAATTTCATTATTTCCTTGTTTATAATTGCTGAGTAGTATTCCATTGTGTAAATGTACCACAATTTCTGTATCCATTCCTCTGTTGAGGGACATCTAACTTGTTTCCAAATTCAGACTATTACAAATAAAACTGCTATGAATACCGTAGAGCAAATGTCCTTACTGAATGGTGGGGCATCTTTTGGTTATAGGCCCAGGGGCCATATAACTGGATCTTTAGGTAGCACTATTCCTAATTTTCTGAGAAAGCACCAGATTGATTCCCAAAGAGGTTATTCAAGATAACATTCCTACCAGTAATGGGGGAGGGTTCCCCTCTCTCCACAACCTCTCCAGCATGTATCATCCAAACTTTGGGCAGAGTACAGGAAACCTTGTGGAAGAAGAAGGAGGTAGAAAAACCTGGACTGGACAGTTGCTCCACAAGGAGAACAACAGAGCCCAAAGCCTGGGCCCAGTGGGGCCCCTGCAGAGACCAATAAGCCAACCAAAGACCATGCATGGCGAGGACCTAGACCCCCTGCTCAGAGGAAGCCTATAGGCTGCTCAGTTTCCAAGTGGGTTCCCTCGTAAAGGAGTACAGGGCTGTCTCTGAAATGAACTCAGTATCTGGCATTTTGATCACCACTCCCTGGGTTTGCCAGCCAGAGAGGAAGATGATGCATCCAGCCCTGATGAGACCTGATAGGCTAGGGTCAGATAGAAGGGAAGGAGGACCTCCCCTATTGGTGGACTAGGGAAAGGACATAGGGCAAGAAGAGGGAGGGTGGGTGGGACTAGGAGGAGACAAAGGAGGGGGCTACCGTAGGTATACAAATTGGATCAATTATAAGGAAGAAAGAAAGAGAGAAAAAGAAAGAAAGAAGGAAAAAAAGAAAGGAAGAAAGAAAGGGAGGAAGGAAGGAAGGAAGGAAGGAAGGAAGGAAGGAAGGAAGGAAGGAAGGAAGGAAGGAAGGAAGATGGTGGTGACTAGCATGTACTTTGAAGGGCACAGGATCCGAAACTCCGAAATTCATGAATGGAGGGCAGCTGAAGCCAGAACATCGACACTGAGGCTCCCTGAGCAAGAGGGGAATACCCGTGAACTGGGAGAGTTTGGATCCAGGTCACGTGTTGACATCTTCTGGGACTGAGAGTGGCAAATATTCAACACCCCTGCACTTCCCCTCACACCAGTCACAGGCATCCCTGCTTGACAGAGGCAGTGGGCAGTGGCCACTGCCCCCAAACATGAGTGTCCCTGCTCTACAAAGGAGGCAGTGGTTGCCCTAAGCACCATCCTCCACCCTACGTGACTGAGATAGCAGAGGGAGACCTCCCAGGCCTGCTGCTGCCATGGACAGCTGTATGAGCATCCCAGGTCTGCAGTTACCCCAAGCAGGAACATCTGTGCTCCATGACTGAAACAGCAGAGGTGGCTACCTCAAGTAGATTTGCCCCTGCAGGCCCAAATCTGAGAGTAGAGAATAGGAGGAAGCCCTGTGCTTTCTGATTAGGCCTGTGAGCAAGTGGGTGTGCCTTAAAATGAGTACATACAGAACCCCAGAACCAGTGTCCCTCTAAGCTAGTAGCCAGACATCAGATCCCTCCCAACCACACCCTCACTGTAGGCAACATAGAGATCCTTGGGGCTGCGTTCTCAACATTGAAGGCCTAGATTTGGGGTCTACCGGTGTAGTCCAAGCAAACAATTCCTGGAGCCCAGGCATATCTGAATACCAGGAAGACAGTACAACAGGCCTGTAAGCCACTGAGGTATTCAGGGCACCTGCACACGGGCATTGCACCCGCAAACAGGACCAGCACCCACACCCCATCCTGCCCTTAAACACCACCCTTCCAGGCATCTACACTGTCTAGTAGCCTGTCCTTCAAGACATACACACACTTGCGCACATGCTCCTATGACCTTCCTCACTTAGCTTACAGTTGAAACACCAACATCCACTCTCAAACCTGTGGACCTCTCTCATCTTCCTGAAAAATACTCCAGACATCAACAACAGACAGACTCCAGGAACAGACAGCTAAGGTTACAAACAAGCAGATGACTAGATTCGGAATAAGAACACATCCAACAAAATTCAGAACATCATGGCTTCACCAGCAACCCCAAAGAACAATGGATATGCTAATTCATCAGAAACACAGTAAAATGATCTCAAATCTATTCTTATCCAGTTGTTAGAGTCAAATAAAGAGGAAACAAACAAAGCTCTCAAAGAAATACAGGCAAATACAGCCAAACAGAGGCACAAGTAGTGGCATATAGACAGGAAATAATAAAAAAAGAGGCCATCAATGAAAGACAGGAATCCATATTTAAACAGATGAAGGAAATGGTGCAAGATCTGAAAACAGAATTAGAATCAATAAAGAAAACACAGAGAAAACTCTGGAGCTGGAGAACTTAGAGAAAAGATCAGGAATTACAAAGTTAAGTAACTCCAAGAGAATATAAGAGATGGAAGAGAGACTATCAGGTGCTGAAGATACAATTGCAGAAATCCATACTTCTCTCAAAGAAAAAGTAAAATCAGAGAAGTTCCGAACACAAAATATCCAAGAAATCAAGGATGCCATGAGAAGTTCCAAACACAAAATATCCAAGAAATCAAGGATGCCATGAAAAGACTTAATGTAACAATAATAGAAATATACAGAAAAGATTCAGGATCCAAGGTGCAGAAAATATTTTCAAGAAAATCGTAGAAGAAAATTAAGAAAAAACAGAGAGATGTCTATAAACATACAAGAGGACTACAGAAAACCAAAGACTAGACCAGAAAAGTTATACCTCATGCCACATAATGGTCATAACACTAAACCTACAGAACAAAGACAAATATTAAATTCAGCATGGAAAAAAGGCCAAGTAACATATAAAGGTAAACCTATCAGAATCACACCAGAATTCTCAAGAGAAGCTAAAAAAGCCAGGAGGGCCTGAGCAGATGTCATGCAGACTCTAAGAGACCACTATTGCCAACCCAGACTATTATACCCAGCAAAGCTTTTAGTCAACATATATGGAGAAAGCAAAATTTTCCATGACAAAGCCAAATTTACACAGCAACCTAGCCCTACAGAAGATACTATAAGGAAAACTCTAATCCAACAAAATCAACTATACTCAAGAAAACACAGGCTATGGATAACTTCACAATAAAAAATTAAAAGAAAGCAAGCATTGAAACAGTAACACCACCAAATCCACGGTAAAAGGAACTAACATTCATTAGTCACTATTATCTATCATCAACATCAACAGACTCAACACTCCAATAAAAAGACACAGACTAACAAAATGGTTGCAGAAATAGGATCCAACATTCTGCTGCATCCAAGAAAGAGACTTCTGCAACAAAGGTAAACACTACATCAAAATAAAGGGCTGGAAAAAAATGTTTTTCAAGCAAATGGACCCAGAAAACAAGGAAGACATGACAACTCTGAACATCTATGCCTCAAATACAAGAGCATGTGCATTTGTAAATGAAACATTATTAAAACTTAAATCATACATCAACCCCAACACCTTAATAGTGGGAGACTTTAACACTCCACTCTCTCCATGGGACAAATCATCTAGACAGAAGCTAAATAGGGAAATAATAACATTTACAGAGGTCCTAAATCGAATGGATTTAAAAAATGTCTACAGAACTTTTCACCCAAAAGTTCAAAAGAGTGTAACTTCTTTTCAGCTCCTTCTGGAACCTTCACAAATACTGACCATAGAGTTGGGCACAAAGCAAGCTTCAACAGATAAAAGAAGATCAAAATAATCCCTTGTATCCTATCAGACCACCATGGCCTAAAGCTAGACCTCAACAACAACAGAAATAACAAAAAGTCTGCATACACATGGAAACTAAACAACTCTCTACTCAATGACAGTTCGGTCAGGAAGGAAATGAAAAAAGAAATTAGAGACTTCCAAAAATTCAATGAAAATGAAGGCACAACTTACCCAGACTTATGGGGCACAGTGAAAGCCGTGCTAAGAGGAAAGTTCACAGCACTAAGTGCCTCCAGAAAGAAGTTTCAGATATCTCATAGAAGCAACTTAACAACTCACCTAAAAACCCTAGGGAAAAAAAAGAAGAAAAAGAAGAAGCAGACACACCCAAGAGGAGTAGATGATTAGAAATAATCAAACTTGGACCTAAAATGAATGAATTAGAAACAAAGAAAACAATTCAAAGAATCAGTGAAACCAAGAGTGCTTCTTTGAGAAAATCAACAAGATAGATAAACCCTTAGCCAAATTAACTAAAAGGCAGAAAGAAACTATCCAAATCAGCAAAATCAGAAAAGAAAAGGGGGACATAACAACACTGAGGAAATCCAAACAATCATTAGGTCTTACTACAAAAGCCTATATATCACAAAAATTTGAAAATGTACAGGAAATGGACAATTTTCTTAATAGATTCCACTTACAAAAATTAAGTCAAGATCAGGTAAATAGAATAAATAGTCCTATATCCCTCAAGGAAATAGAAGCAGTCATCAAAAGTCTCCCTTCCAAAAAAAGCTGAGGGACAGATGGTTTCAGAGAAGAATTCTTCCAAACCTTCAAAGACGAGCTAACTCTAATTCTCTTCAAACTATCCACAAAATATAAACAGAAGGAGCATTACTGAACTCATTCTATGAAGCCACAGTCACCTTGATACCTAAACCACACAAAGACACAACAAAATAAAGAAAACTTCAGACCTAATTTCTCTTATGAACATTGATGCAAAAATACTCAATAAAATACTTGCAAAGCAAATCCAAGAAAATCCATCAATGTAATCCACCATATAAACAAACTAAAGGAGGAAAACCATATGATCATCTCTGTAGGTGCCGAAAAAAGCATTTGACAAAATCCAACATCCATTCATGTTTAAAGCCTTTGAGTAAGAGATCATGGATACAAGGCACATACCTAAACATAGTAAAGGCAATATAGAGAAAGCCTATAGCCAACATAAAACTAAAGGGAGAGAAACTTACATAAATCCCACTAAAATCAGGGACAAGGCAAGGCTGTTCACTCTTTCTGTATCTCTTCAACATAGTAAGTGAAGTCCTAGCTAGAGTAATAAACAATAAGGTAGATAAAGGGAATACAAATCAGAAAGGAAGAAGCCAAAGTATCACTATTTGCAGATGATATGATACATGATATGATACATGAGTGACCCAAAAATTCAACCAGAGAATTCCTTCAGCTGATAAACACATTTGGCAAAGTGGCTAGATACAAAATTAACTAAAAAAAAAAAAAATTATTAGTCCTCCTGTATAAGACAGACAAAAGGGCTGAGAAAGAAAATAGAGAAACTACACCCTTCACAATAGCTACTAATGACATAAAGCCCCTTGCTGTGACTCTAACCAACAAAGTGAAAGACCTGTTCAAAAAAATTCAAGTCTCTGAAGAAAGAAATTGAAGAAGACATCAGAAGATGAAAAGATCTCCAATGCTAATGGATCAGTAGAATTAACATAGTGAAAAATGACCATCCTGCCAAAAGCAATCTAAAGATTCAATGCAATGACCATCAAAATATCAACACAATTCGCCTTTACAGAACTTGAAAGAACAGTTATCAATTTCATATGGAAAAACAAAAACAAAAACAAACCAGAAGAGCTAAAACAATCCGGTACAACATCAGATTGTCTAGAGATATCTCAATCCCTGATTGCAAGCTGTACTACAGAGCAATAGTAAAAACAAACAAACAAACAAACAAACAAAACAAAACTGTATGGTACTGGCATAGAAACAGAATGGTGGCTCAATGGAATTGATTAGAAGACTCAGAAATAAATCCACATACCTACGGATACTAGATTGTTGACAAAGAAGCTAAAACCATACAATGGAAAAAAAAAAAAAAAGACAGCATCTTCAACAAGTGGTGCTGGTCTAACTGGGTTTACACATATAGAAAAATGAAAATAGACCCATATTTATCACCCTGCACAAAACTAAAGTCCAAGTGGATCAAAGACCTCAACATAAAATCAGACACATTAAATCTGTTTGAAGAAAAAGTGGGGAAGAGCCTTGACCTTATTGACACGGAGACAACTTCCTGAGCAGAACATCAATAGCACAGGCTCTAAGATCAGATATCAATAAATGGGACCTCAAGAAACTGAAAAGTTTCTGTAAAGAGAAGGACACTGCTGTCAGAATAAATCGACAGCCTACAGACTGGGAAGGGATCTTCACCAACCCTTTACCTGACCAACGGCTAATACCCAGAATATATAAAGAACTCAAGAAGTTAAACAGCAACAAATCAAGTAATCCAATTAAAAAAATGGGGCATACAGCTAAACAGAGAATTCTCTATAGAGGAATATCAAATGGCAGAGAAACAGAGAAACACTTAAAGAAATGCTCTATGTTGTTAGTCATCAAGAAAATGCAAATCAAAACAACCCTGAGATTTCACCTTCCACCCATCAGAATGGCTAAGATCAAAAACTCAAGTGACAATAGATACTGGAGGTGGAGAAAGGGGAACCCTCCTCCTTTGCTGGTGGGAATGTAAATTTACACAACCACTTTTGAAATCAATCTGGCACTTTCTCAGACAATTGGGAATAGTGCTTCCTCAAGATCCAGCTATACCACTTGTAGCCATATATTCAAAATATGTTCAAGTATACAACTAGGACATTTGTTCATCCATGTTTGTAGCAGCTTTATTCGTAATAACTGGATTCTGGAAACAACTCAGATATCCCTCAACTGAGGAATAGATATAGAAATTATGCTACATTCACACAGTGGAATACTACTCAGCAATTAAAAACAAGGAAATCATGAAATTTGCAAGTAAATGGTGGGAACTAGAAAAGATAATCCTGAGTGAGGTATCCCATAAGCAGAAAGACACACATGGTATATACTCACTTATAAGTGGATATTAGACATACAATGAAAGATAAACATACATCTGTACACTTGAAGAAGCTAAGTAAGGAGGACCCTGGATAATATGATCAAGATGATCAATCCTCACTCAGGAAGGCAAACCAGGATGGACAATAGAAGGGGAAGAAAACAGGGAACAGGAAAGGATCTTACCACAGAGGGCCTTTGAAAGACTCTACCCAGCAGGGTATCAAATAAATGCTGAGAGTCATTGTCAAATTTTGGGCAGAGTGTAGGGAGCTTCAAAACAAAACAAATGCCTACAGATTGGGAAAGAATCTTCACCACCCCTTTATCTGACAGAGAACTAATATCTAGTATATATAAAGAACTAAAGAAGCTGAAAAGCAACAAACCAAGTAATCCAATTAAAAAATGGGAACAGAGCTAAACAGAGAATTTTCAATACAGGAATATCGAATGGCAGAGAAACACTTAAAGAAATGCTCAACCTCATTAGCCATCAGGGAGATGCAAATCAAAACAACCCTGAGATTTTACCTTACACCCATCAGAATGGCCAAGATCAAAACCCCAAGCAACAACACATGCTGGAGAGTTTGTGGAGAAAGGGGAACTCTCCTCCACTGCTGGTGGGGATGTAAACTTGTACAAACACTCTGGAAATCAATCTGGCGCTTTCGTAGACAACTAGGAATAGTGCTTCCTCAAGATCTAGCCATACCACTCCTAGGCATATATCCAAAATATGCTGAAGTACACAGTAAGGACATTTGCTCAACCATGTTTGTAGCAGCTTTATAATAGCCAAAACCTGGAAACAACGCAGATGCCCCTCAACTGAAGAATGGATACAGAAACTGTGGTACATCTACAAAATAGAATACTACTCAGCAATGAAAAATCAGGAAATCATGAAATTTGCAGGCAAATGGGATCTAGAAATAATCATCCTGAGTGAGGTATCCCAAAAGCAGAAAGACACACATGGTATACACTCACTTATATAGACCTGTAAGATAGGATAAACATACTAAAATATGTACACCTAAAGAACATAAACAAGAAAGAGGTCCAGGGGTAAGATGATCAATCCTCATCTCGAAAGACAAAGGAAATGGACATTGGAAATAGGAGAAAACAAGTAACAGGACAGTAGCCTACCACAGAAGGCACCTGAAAGACTCTACCTAGCAGTGTATAAAAGCAGATGCTGAGACCCATAAACCAAACCTTTGGCAGAGTGTAGGGAATCATATGAAGGAAGGAGGAATTAGTTTATCCTAGAGGGGACAGGGAGCCCCACAAGGTCCAAATATATCTGAGCACAGGGGGCTTCTATGAGACTGTTTATCCAACCAAGGACCATGCATGATATAACCTACAACCCCTGCTCAGACATAGCCCATGGTAGCTCAGTATCCAAGTGGGTTCCCTAGTAAGGGGGACAGGAACTGTTTCTGACATGAACTCATGAGCTTCCCCTCCCCCCTGAGGGAGGAGCAGCCTTGCTAGTCCACAGATAAGGACATTGCAACCATCCTGAAGATACCTGATAAGCTAGGGCCAGAAAGAAGGAGAGAAGGACACCCTCTCTCAGTGGACTTGGAAGGGGGCAGGGAGAAAATGAGGGGAGGGGGGGAGGATTGGAAGGGAAAGAGGGAGAGGGCTACAGCTGGGATACAAGTGAATGTACAAAATTATTTAAAAATAAAAAAATATTTAAAAAAAGAGTACATAGCACCATAAAAGAAGGGGGGGAACAGAAAGACCTGGAGGGGACAGGAACTCCACAAGGAGAGCAACAGAACAAAAAACTCCGGGCTCAGGGGTCTTTTCTGAGGCTGGTACTCCAACCAAGGACCATGCCTGGAAATAACCTAGAACCTCTGCCCAGATATTGCCCATGGCAGCTCAGTCTCTAAATGGGTTCCCTAGTAATGGGAACAGGGACCTTCTCTGACATGAACTCAGTGGCTGTCTCTTTGATCACCTCTCCCTGAGGGTGAAGCAGCCTTACCAGGCCACAGAGGAAAACAATGTAGCCAGTCCTGATGAGACCTTATAGGCTAGGGTCAGATGGAAGGGGAGGAGGACCTCCCCTATCAGTGGACTTGGGGAGGGGCATGAGTGGAGATGAGGGCAGGAGGGTAGGATTGGGAGGGGCCAAGGAAGGGAGTCACAGCTGGGATACAAAGTGAATAAATTCTAATTTATAAAAAAATACATTTAAAAATTTTTAAGAAGAAAGAAATAATAAATAAAATAGTAAATAAAAAGAAAAAAGAAAACAAACAAACAAAATACATGATACCATTTCCTGATTTGGGGGCCTGGAATATACAAGAGAAAAATGAGAGTCAAGGTGGAGGATGAATGTATTCAGTTCTCTCTCCTCTATACAACAGATATAATGTGACATACTGCCTGAAGTTCTTCTATTGATTTCTCTGAAATGATGGACACAAAATGTAAAATTATATGCTGAAAGAAACCTTTCTTTCTTGTTGCTTTTTTGCCATATTTTATCACAGCAAGAGAACTAAGACTAGAAAGCCATGTACATATATCAACCCTCTTACAAGTAAGTTTAAACAGTAATCACGTGTCAATTTTAAAGCTACAGATTTAAAGAGAAGAATTTTGGGGTTTCCGCAGCCTGTCTTTCACAGTATTGTGTTGCTGTTTGTCACCATGCTACACCTGTTCACGTGTCCCCTCCACGACACAGTCGGCTAGATAACCTCCATGCATCTTTTCACTTTCTTATTTAATAAGCACCACAGTGTTGGAAAACGTCAAGTATATCCATTTTACACAGAAGAAAACTGCAGGTACTAGTGGTTTATAATTTACTCAAAATGTTCTAAAATGTCAGTGTCCAGATCAAAAGATGTATAAGCATTCCAAACATAATAAACAGCCAACAGAATTTCACCCAAGCTTATTAGGTATAAGCTATGTAGGAGATGCTTTAAAGGGCATTGAAGATGAATTCCTTTTCACTTTTCTGCTCAACATTTATGTGAAGCCCATGGCCGCATGCATGCAGGATAAATACTCCAGCGCTTGAGAGAACGTCAACTCCTAAACAAAGCACTATTGCATCATCCCAAAATCAGCAAATGGAAAATGATAAAAAAGGAAGGAAAGAAGTCTTTATATGCATAAATCAAAGTATACTTTTAATTCTGTGTAAAGAATGAAACTGACTCAATCATTACACTCAGTTCTATAAGCAAGTGTGGACCATATAAGATGCAAGCAAATTTTTTGAAAGTGTGACCTATGCAATAAAAAAAAAAAAAAAATAAAAAAAAAAAAAAAAAAAAAAAAAAAAAAAAAAAAAAAAAAAAAAAAAAAAATTCTTCAAACAGGGCAGAACGCTAATACTGAGGAGAAAAAAAAATGCCAGCTCTGCTTTAACTGCCTCAATGCAATTCTATTAAGAAGATTCGGGATTCTAAAATAAAACAGTTGAACTTAATATAGGTGGCCTGGCTAAGAAGCCATATTTTTTTCATCTGTCACATAAATGTTAATAACATATAAAAATAATGGTGTGAAAACTAGATCATACGTGGAAGTTAGTGAGAAGAAGGTACTGCACACAGCGCTGTGTTCAGCAGAAGCTGATTGCTATTACAGTGGTTGTCATTGTTGTCGTTAGTATGTGGTGCCACTGAAAAGCCACGAATGCCAGCTTTTGTCACTGACATGTAAATGCTGGATTCTGTGTGATGACATGGTGTGATGCAGGATCTTCTGCGGTACTGCGCAGCAACATGTTCCTCCTGTGGGAACCATTTTAGAAACAGCACATTCTTCTTCACTATTTTACTGAGATACGGAAAACAATGCAAAGTGTGAGCCGATGTCATACAATAGATTTTTCTCATCTACACAAAACTTGAAGTGTTTAGCAGGATATAGTCTTCAAAATAAAACTTATTTTTTTTTATGTTTTGTGAGGTCATTTTAAATAGATGATATTATAAAGTGCTTAAGCTGTGTAATGAAGCTGAGTTTTTGATACCTGATGATTAACTCCCTCAAGGATTCCATTTTTGGTATCCACTAATTATTAATATGAAGTGTTCTTGACAATTACACCCAGAAAAAAAAAAAGTTCAAGCACACCGTGATTAGGCAACCTTTAGAACTGTGTTGCCTAACCAAATCAATGCTTTTACACCTAAAACTAGCTTGCAACTCCTTCCAGGGGGATTTTCAAATCACGCTGTGTAGTATTAGAAGCACTAGTAAGGGTGCAGAATGGGTGGGTGGGTGTTAATTGGTGTTCAGATAACACATACTGCACAATATTGCATGGGATGATTTAAGACAACAGCAATGCCTGCACAGTAATTAGCTCTTATAAGCTGTGTTTAAATGGAGAATAATATGCATGATTGAAACAATCACGTGTACTATTTTTTCAGCGTGTTGAACATAGCCTAGATGGCATCATGAAATGTGGAGCTTTGTTATTACCCTTAAGAACTCTTAAAAAAAACTGTAAATAACAGGTGTACTGTTAGAATTGAAAAAAAATCAATAAAAATGTCTGGAATATGGAAAGTAGTTTAGCTGGTAGACACTTTGCCCAGCATACATCACATACAACTAGGTTCAGATGTATATATCTGTGATATCAACTCTCAAAATACACAGGCGGAAGGCTTGGAATTTTATCCTCAGATATAAGGGATTTTTTTTAAATGAAAACAAATAAAATCCACAAAGTCAAATTAAGGAGAATAATAACTAAGACATGAAATTTAGATCATTTTTGACAATTTTAATACTTTAAGATGTTTATAGCTATCTCAATCACATTTACCTTTAAAACATGTTTAAAGCTACAGAAAATGTTCTGCACATATTAACCATTCATTCTGGTAAAATTTGAAAAGGGGAGTGGAGGGAGTATTTGCTAGGAAGGTGACATGTAAACAAAGGCAAAAAATCTTGAAAAGAAGAAAGTTCTGGAAGAAGGACCATTAACAATAAGGTTCATGGGAGAGGGTGTCTAATGCCCAGGAAGAAAATCAATGTAGAGTGTAGCCACCAATGCAAGACTTAATAAGGTCTTGAAAGTAATTTTTAAAGCTTTTTCACAAATGTGGATTGAAATAAAGCATAACCCAGCTTTTTGCTACACCCAGAGAAATAAGAAAATCATGTGCTACATATTCTGTTAAATATCTATTTGATAGAACAACAAAAGCATTTAAAAAAATTCTTGAATGTCTTTAGTTAACCTATAACACAGTGGAAATAATAGTTAAAAATTATATATATTTCAAATTGAAAAATAATCTATAATTTGTCTTCAAAGAAATTTTTTAACTGAAATACAAACTCCCATTTTCTCTTTATTTAACAGAGCTACTTTACTCCTGGTGACAAAGTTGACAAAGTGGAGGCAAATGGGAGAAAGCAAAAGATACTACAACAAGCTCCAGGACTGAGAAAGAATGTGCGTGGTTTCTGCGGCCCATCCATCTTACAGAAGGAAAAATGGCAGTGGGTAGAATAAAAATGGAAGCAATGATTTAAAGTAAGCAGAGTCATCATGCCTTTCTGTTTTCCACTTCAGTTGTTGATGTGATCAAGATACATGACCTTGGTTATTTGTTGTTTATTTTTATTTTATTTTATTTTACATCCACTTTGGGGCTTGTTTGTAACACCTTAATCTGTACTTTACTGTATATATTGAGAAAAAAATTGAATTAAACATAATTCTTAAAATTAAATTACTCACTATAATCTTTGACCCTCAGGTACTAATTTTTTACCTATTAACTGCATTTTATGGGGAAATACAACTGCACTTCTTTATACATTGTGGGTGTAAGATAGAAACAAAGGGTCCATTCCTTTTTCAGCTTTTATTTGTAGCTCATATGATGAAAAAAGAAAAAGAAGAATCTTTTAAAACTAATTTGAAGAACTTCCCCCTAGAAAACTAGACTTGTGATACAAAAACATAGTTAGGCAGATACTTGTGTGAATGTATGGGTAACAAAATTTAAACACAGTGCAGAAAGAAACTTATAGAACTATAGCATTTTATCATAGCTAATCCTTCAAAAGAGAAAGAGAAAGAAGAAAAAAAGAAAGAAAGAAAGAAAGAAAGAAAGAAAGAAAGAAAGAAAGAAAGAAAGAAAGAAAGAAAGAAAGAAGGAAAGAAAGAAAGGAGAGAGAGAAAGAAAGAAAAAAGAATCAAAGAAAGAAAGATTAAAAGAAAGAAGGGAAGGTTGAGAAATATAGATTAAAATGGAGGGATTGGGAATTTTGGGGAGAGAGGAACTAAAATAGATAGGAAAACTTCTCTTTGTAACAGACAGAGACCATTACAGTAAAGCACAGCACATCAAAACTGAGAGATATAGAGCCCAGTCCCAACCAATGATAGATCTACTAAAGAAGTTCTACAACTGAGGCTCAGTGAACACTGTGGAAGACGGAAAGAAAGACTGCAAGAGCCAGAGGATCATTGCTAGGAGATTGTGCTTCCTTGTAATGTCAGAAGCTACACCTATAAAGTCTCAACATAAGCTGAACAAGGGCAGCAAAAACAGACATAACAAAGGGAGCAGAATAAGGCTCCTGAGGTCTCAACCCTGTACAAAGATTTTACAGCCAACTAAGAAAGCTTGAGAGAAGGAGAAATAGTCTTTTCCAAGGAAGAGCATGCCAATTGGTTATCTAATACCAAATGGCCAGGCTTGAAACATAGACAAGTAAAATTATATAGACTGAGCAAGGTGTGTTTACATATTTAGAAATATGTATTGTGTATGTATGTATGTATGTATGTATGTATGTATGTATGAATGTGTGTATGTATGTAGCAACAATTGATGTAAAAATAAGTAATGAAAAAAGGACCGCATGACATTGAAAGAGAGCTAGGAGGAGTATATTGGAGAGTTTGGAGTTAGGAAAGGAAATGAAAAATGATATAATTATTGTTATGTTCTCAAACTATAAGACAAATATATTTTTCAATAGATCAGAGAAACTTAAGAACAATTAAGATACCAAGACAACCAAAGATGAACATGCAGAAGACCAGGACATGAATATCTGTGCTGTGGGCTACTTAATTGTTCTTTGTGAAAGCATGAAGTCAATCTGAGAGAGAAAGGTATAATTGTCTGCAGTGACAGAAAGTGATGTTTTGAGTAGTTTTGAGACCACTTTTAAACAAATAACTTGTATGTCCAAAGATAATGTTGAAATACTTGACTTCACAGATGGCTCAGCTATCATCAGGTAGATGCCCTTAAATATAAACTATCAATGTTATTATATTTGTAGGAGGTAATTTCCTCCTGTGTGTGCTTTGGCAAGCTATATTAAGAAATTAAGTTTAAGGAGGAAAATGCTTGAGAACATAACATGCAAGAACATTTCTAAAGTAAGTTAACTAAATTAAATGTTTTGTTTTTAGTTCAAAACACAATATGAGCTGAAAAAGTTACTAAAAAGTATCCAAAGTCGGAGGCACAATCTGTTTTATTAGATTTCTCATGTTTTTTTTCTATTTTTCTAAAATATGAAAGAAAAGCATAATAACACTTAAATCTAATACAAAACAATGTAAGAAACATTAAAAGTGAACAACTCAGCAACTGCCTCTCTGTTTCATTTGGATGTCAAGCAACGCATATAAACAAATGCTTCCCACAACCCAGAGTTCAACTCCTACAAGCTAAAGGCATTAACAGTCCAAACCCAAGTGTGATGAGACCACACTGTTCATACAGAGAAATTAAATGCTAACAAGTAATCAGCCCAAATATCTTGTCATATAAGTGATTAATTTTATTTCACCTGATCAGAAAATATGAATTTACTTTATAATTTCACTTTAAAACTCCAAAATATAAGAAATGATAAATGGGGCTGGAAAGATAACTCAGCATTTAAGAGCACTGGCTGCAATTCCAGAGGTCCTGTGTTCAATTCCCAGCAACCACATGGTGGCTCACAAACATCTACACTGGGATCTGATGCCCTCTCTGGCATGCAGATAGAGCACTCATATACATAAAATAAATAAACTTAAAAACACACTATAAAGTAAGAAGCACTAAGACAAAATTAGACCAAGATTCCGAGTTTACTTTCTGTGTTACTATTTTTCAACCCCAAGACTGTTAATTATCTTTGTCATTTTTGGGGCACAAGCTCCTACAGGTACAAACTCATATTCAGTGAGTTTTTCTAAACTCCTTAATAGGGATAAGACAAATTCCTTTGATCAACCTAATTCTGTAATCTCTCAATAAATGCTAGTGCTGTTACTTATTCTAAGTGAGAACTGGAAACTGAGACTAAATTTACTAAGCCCATCCACAAAATTTCTGAAAATCCCCTAATGTTAAAGACAAAATTTGAAGTTTCAAACTTAGAGCATACCACGTTAAATTTTACATCTTACCCTAGGCATCGATTACCTGTTTGTGTGATTTTTTTTTTTATTTCCAGTTTTGTTTGTTTGGGAAAAACCTTGGATTTCTGAGAGAAATAAATAAGATGGCTGCCTTTAACCATTTTATTCAGTCATTCAAGCTTCCAGCAAACAGAGAACAAAGCTTGTGAACTAAGAAGCATTCCACAAGTTTCAATCACATAGGAACACAAATTCATGAATTCATTTTGAAAATCCAGTTGGCTTACTCACATCAAAACCATGTTCTTGTACTTGCTGTGGGTGTCAAACTGCTGAGAATTAAATTTGTGCTACTGTGAGACAGAACTAATGTTCCTGAGACTGCCGACAGTTAAATATTTTCCTTCCAAGCACTACTCTTCCTTGAATGAAAAGTTAGTTTTTTTAAAATTTTGTTAAACAAATTAATTAACCCTACTGAGTATTACTCTTACTATTTTTATGTTTCCTGTTATGTATTAAATTACGTGCTGAACAAGGCCTGTTGCAAAGAACATTGCATGCACTGTGATACGCAATGGCCAAGACTGCATTCTTACTACAGACTGTCTTTAGATTCTTTTAATAAATAGAGGAGTATTTCATTAACCTGTAGCTAATAAGGTATTTAAAAATGATTTCAGGTAAGTATTAATTCCTTTCCAAAGCTAATGATGAGGACAAAATAAATTTCTTGAAATAAGGAAGGAACTACAAAACCCTAAGATTTTATTTTTCTTTAAGATTCAGTGATAAGCATGCCTCATAATGGCCTGGAATGTCACTAAAAAATTCAGTGATCATCTTCAGGTGAGGAACATGTACAGTGACAGGGGTCAAAGCCCCTTGTCTGCCAAATAACCCACTTCTCTGCTTACCTCATGTCCCTGAACCAGCCCCAGATTAAGTCCACAGAGAGAACAATGAATAGCTTAATGATCCTGTACAATCCAAGCAGTCAGGAAGATAATCACATAGTCAGCATTTTTCATCATTTAAAGCATATGCTTATCTTTGCAGAATAGAATTCTTAGAGTAGTCGCATTTTTTAATGTGCTGTATATCATTAGAAGATAAGAATCCCAGCTGTTTGAAGGAAATGGGAGATTTACTAAAAGAATCCAATGGAAGGAAGTGAATGAGACAGACCGACGAAAGACTAAATCTAGTCTAACCATTCCATTTCTCATCCAACCACCAAGTTTTCTTATGCGTTTCATCTACTTTTAAAGAAGATTTTATAAATAACTTCATTCTTATCTCTATGAAATACTGTGACATGAAATAATATACTTACATAAAAAAATTCTAGAAAAATGCTGTGAAATCCTTGGTATGTACAGTACTTAAAACATGAGGTCCACTTCAAAATGTGACCCACTCTACATAAAGCATGGTGAACAGTTCATTGATAATCTTGAAAACAAAACTTAACAAGCTACAACCAAGACAAAGTACAAGGCTCTCATCTATTCACACATAGCACATGCACTAATGTCAGTCACTTCTTTTACTATAACAATAACAAATACCTTAATTATATTTAAATAACATGAAATGAAATTTACATAAAAAACTATAATTTAAGGAAAAGCCGACAAAGCTAACAGGGTTTCGCCTAATATCTAACAAAATCTAGCTAACAAAATGCTTCTGTTTTTAAATTTAATTCTATGTCTCTTTATTGTAAGAGACACATATGACATGGGACCATAGACCAAAACATGACTATGAGTTGTTGGTTCCGCTCTTCCTTCTTTAGGTGAGTTCTGGGAACCAAATTTTGGTCATCAGGCCTTCACCCTCTGGAGCTAATCATCTTTACCCACTAAGTCATCTTACCAACCCAAAGGTAGGCTCCTTCCAGCTATGTTTTCCCTGTCTTAATCTTCCAGCACCTCATCTTCAGTGAGCATACTGTCTCCAAAGTTTTCTACCATCAGACCTCCACTGCAGCGAACAGAAAAAGATGAGAGAAAACTAGGTTGTCTATGGTTTTAGAGAACACTTGGAAACTGTCAATGATGGATGCTTATACTTTATTAGCCAAAAGTCTGTCATAGTTACAAAGCAAAGGGGGAAGTTATTATAATCTACAGAATTAAGGGAGTATACTAAAAAAAATGCATTTTCTGTCAAAATTACTTTTCACCCAAACAAAAAGAATATACCTTCTTCTCAGCACTTCATGGAACCTTCTCAAAAATACACCATATGGCTGGTCACAAAGCAAGCCTCAACAGATACAAGAAGATTAAAATAATCCCTTGTATCCTATCAGACCACCATAGGCTAAAGCTGGACTTCGCAACAACAGAAATGGCAAAAAGCCTACACATGCATGGAAACTAAACAATTCTCTACTGAACAACGGATGGGGAAAAAATAAAGAAAGAAACGAAAGACTTCCATGAAAATGAAGGCACAACATACCAAAATTTATGGGACATAACAAAAGCAATGCTAAGAGGAAAGTTCATAGCACTAAGTGCCTGCATAAAGAAATTCGGTATGTCTCACACAAGCAACTTAACAGCTCACCTGAGAGCTCTGGGAAGGGGGTGGGTGAGAGGGGAGAAGTAGACACAGCCAAGAGGACTAGATGGCTGGAAATTATCAAACTCAGAGCTGAAATCAATAAATTAGAAACAAAGAAAACAATTCGAAGAATCAATGAAACCAAGAGCTGGTTCTTTGAGAAAATCAACAAGATAGACAAAACTCTAGCCAAATTAACTAAAAGCTAGAGAGACAGTATCCAAATCAACAAAATTAGAAATGAACAGGGGGACATAACAACAGACACTGAGAAAAATTCAAAGAATCATTAGGCCTTACTTCAAAAGCCTATATGCCACAAGATTTGAAAATCTAAATGAAATGGACAATTTTCTTGATCAATTCCACTTACCAAAGTTGAATCAATATCAGGTAAATAAATTAAATAGTCTGTATCTCCTAAGAAAATAGAAGTGATCATCAAAGGTCTCCCATCCAAAAAAAGCCCAGGGCCAGATATTTCAGTGCAGAATTCTACCAGCCCTTCAAAGAAGAGCTAATACCAAACTAATATTATTCAAAAGGGAGTATTTTTGCAAAGAAGTTTACCCACCTCAGAGATTTCAATATCTGTACTTCAAAATAAGATTGTGAGTGTCCTGTTCAATAGTGCCTGTTACACATAAAAAACACCTGATTTATATTCATGACTAATGCACACTTATGCTGTGATTTGTTCAGAGTCCAAAAGCAGAAAATCTTCACGTAGTGAATTTTATTATTAAAGAGAAGATGCTTTAAACAATGATTCATATTTGCCATGCCATCATAATTGTGGTCACTGGATGTGCAAACGCCCGTCATCAGACTGATACCTGGAAGACTTAAGGAATTCTTCTTAGCATAGTTTAAATAAACAGCCAGATCATAACAGAAACAACTGTATCAAGTGTAAATTAGCAGGTTTAATGTTATCAGTTATGATGTCATTCCTGGCTCCTTTCATATGGTTCCAATCCTTGTCCTTCCTTTTGACAAGCAGACAAGGGTTTTGTTTTTTTGGGTTTTTTTGTTGTTTTTTTTTCCCTAATTCAAGAGGATCTGCAGCTATTCTTCAGGGAGCCCTGGCTGGGGTTAAGGCTTTATAAGAAATAAGTAAACCCAATCTTCTCAGATTGCTCAGTTGCTATTCAAAGGCACACACATGAAATGCTCACAATGGATTTCTGAATTTCACTTGTATTCCCATTCATATACCACTCCTTCAGTTTTCAGACATATACATATATGTTTATACAAACACATGCACACTCATATACTTTTATTATTGTGTGAGGTCTCCAGTAGAAAAAAAAAAAACAAACAAACTCGTATTTGAAAGTAAAAAGACTCTCACTTGTAATGATAGAGAAAATGGGAAGCAGCCACAGAGATAACAGAGAAAGCTGTTGAATTTAAAATAAAGCTTTGAGTTACTTTTTATTTTAATTTTTATTAATCAAAATTTATTTGCTTTGTATCCCCCCTGTAACTCTCTCCCTCCTCCTCTCCCAATCCCACCCTTGCTCCCTCTTCTCTACCCATGCCCCTCCCCCAGTCCACTGATAGGGAAGGTCTATCAGTGATCCTAGTCTGTTAGGTCTCATCAGGACTGGCTGCATTGTCTTCCTCTGTGGCCTGGTAAGGATGCTCCCCCCTCAGGGGGAGGTGATCAAAGAGCCAGCCACTGAGTTCATGTCAGAGACAGTCCCTGTCCCCATTACTATGGAACCCACTTGGACACTGGGCTACATCTATGCAGGGGTTCTAGGTTATCTCCATGAATTGTCCTTGGTTGGAGTATCAGTCTCAGAAAAGACCCCCGTACCCAGATTTTTTTGGTTATGTTGCTATCCTTGTAGAGCTCCTGTCCTCTCCAGGTCTTACTATTTCCCACGTCTTTCATAAGATTCCCTGCACTCTACCCAAAGGTTGGCCCTAAGTCTCAACATCTTTTTTGATACCCTGCAAGGTAGAGTCTTTCAGAGGCCTTATGTGGTAAGCTCCTGTCCTGTTCTGTTTTCCCCTTCTTCTGATGTCCATCCTCTTTGCCTTTCTGAATGGGGATTGAGCATTTTAGCCAGAGTCCTCCTTGAGTTCTTTTTAAGCAAACATTGTAGAAAAAATTCCAACATCTTTTTTTCCTCAGTGAAACTATTCCAAAACAGCGAGGTTCTCTGGCTGATCCAAAGGAAGATGGATGCTGACAACTGGCAAAAGAGACACAATGAACAAGTTGTCAGTTGTGCTTACTGACTGTCAATTTGTAAAATAAAACCCTTTGAACGACCAAAGGCTACTTTAAAAGAAGTTGCTGATTCTAAATGAGTAACTCTGCTTTTCTGTGTTTTCTACTCCTGTATAGATCATCATTACTATTTTTTACTTTCTATTTTCAGCAGAAACTGGAGTTAACCTTTTGTTCCATCTGTAGCTCGCCTTCTAAAACGGCACCACCTCCTTTTCATTATTCCTTTCAAAAGCACTGAAATTTGCAAAATGTGCCATTTCCCGCCCTCACTCTGTGGAGGAGCAGCAGAGCTGGCTTTTCAAGCGTGATGATTCCTAATAATCAGAGGAACTTGAGGACAAAAATAAGTACGCCGAGCAAGTAGCATGCAAAGCTAGAGAAGGTGTGATCACAGAGGCAGCCAAAAGCCCCTCGCCCTCACGAGTGTTCTCCAAGAGTCTGGGGTAGCACCAGGGATGTGCCAGCCACAAGTGCTTCCTGAAGACTTCAAGACCTAAATAAAAACAGACTGTTTTATGAAGATGCTCTTCACTAAGTCTGATGCACTAATTAGGATTGCATACTCTCGTGCTGGTTTATACCTGCTCTCCTGGCTTTTTAGCATATGTTGCAGTTAATGAGGATAAGTTCACTCACTACGCATTCTGGAGGTATGTGAGAAATCCTGTAAATATAAAGAGCAGCCAAGACACATGTGACTGATATCATTTTATGTATGTTACATAATCTCTCTGAATATGCTACAGCCTTCAAACAAATATACATCTCATTTAATAGCATTTCCATATATTAAAATATATCTGTATACATGGCTGTATATGCTTATGGAATAAACATGTATTCATCCTTAGAAATGTTTATTCATCCTTAGAAAATGTCCAAGGTAATACAGTCGTCACAATCACTCCATAGTATTTCTGCCCTGTCAATGTAACAAGGTACATCTACCTGGCTTTGGCAAGCTAGGCATTGTCTTAAAGGTCTTGATCAGGAGATGTCAGGAGATAGCATGTAGATAATGAGAAATTTTGGGCACCTCTAAATCTACTGTAAAGATCAGTGAGGGTCTATGTCACTCAACAAACCTGGTGCCCTGTCAATCCCTTTATAATAGAAATTATCTAAAGACAAGTGGAATGACACAGCAGAGAGTATAAATCTGTGTTGCAGAGTAAAAGTTCAAGGCAGGAGAAATCTTTTTATTTTTAATATTAGTTAGAGTATATTAACTTTGTATCCCAGCTGTATCATTCCCTCATTCACTCCCAATCCCACTCTCCCTCCCTCATCTCCTCCCTACCGATTTCCAAGTCCACTGATAGGGAAGGACCTCATCCTTCCCTTCCCTCTGAACCTAGCTTATTAGATAACTTAAGCCCTGGCTGCAAAACCCTCCTCTATGGGTTAGCAGGGCTGCTCCTCCCTCAGGTGTGTGTGTGTGGGGGGGGGTGTCAAAGAGCCAGCCATTGAGTTCATGTCAGAAATAGGCCCTGTTCCCCTTACTAGGACACCCACTTGGATACTGAGCTAACATGGGCTACATCTAAGCAGGGGTTCTAGGTTATATCCATACATGGTCCTTGGTTGGAGGAACAGTCTCACAAAATACTCCTGTGCCCAGATATATTTGGTCCTTGTGGAGCTCCTGTTCTCTCCAGGTCATACTAACTCCCTCTTCTTTCATAGATTCCCTGTATTCTGCAGAAGGTTTGGTTATGAGTCTCAGTATCTGCTTTGATACACTGCTAGGTGGAGACTTCCAGAGGCCCTCAGGGGTAGGCTCCTATCCTGTTTTCTCCTACATCCAATGTCCATCTCATTTGTCTTCCTAAGTGAGGGTTGATCATCTTACCCAGGGCCCTTTTTCTTGTTTATCTTCTTTAGGTGTACAGATTTTAGTATGTTTATCCTATCTTATAGGTCTAGTACCCACTTATAAGTAAGTATATACCATGTGTGTCTTTCTCCTTCTGGGATACCTCACTCAGAATGATCTTTTCTAGATCCCACCATTTGCCTGCAAATTTCATGATTTCCTTGTTTTTAATTGTTGAGTAGTATTCCATTATACCACAATGTACCACAATTTCTGTATCCATTTCTCCACTGGGAGGCATCTGGGTTGTTTCTAGGTTCTGGCTTTTACAGACAAAGCTGCTAAAAACATGGTTGAGCAACATCCTTGTTGTGTACTTGAGCATATTTTGGATATATGCCTAGGAGTGGTATAACTGGATCTTGAGAAAGCTCTTTTCCTAATTGTCTGAGAAAGCACCAGATTGATTTCCAAAGTTGTTGTACAAATATACATTCCCATTAGCAATGGAGGAGGGGTCTGCTTTCTCCATATCCTCTCTAGAATGTGTTGTCACTTGAGATTTTTATCCTAGCCATTCTGATGGGTATAGGGTGAATTCTTGGTGTTGTTTTGATTTGCATCTCCCTGATGACTAAAGACTTTGAGCATTTCTTTAAGTGTTTCTCTGCCATTCAATATTCCTCTGTTAAGAATTGACTGTTTACCTCTGTACCCATTTTTTAATTGGATTACTTATTACTTTTTAACATCTTTAGTTATATATATCAGCCCTCTGTCAGATATAGGGTTGGTGAAGATCCTTTCCCAGTCTGTAAGCTGTCAATTTGTTCTGAGGACAGTGCCCTTTGCTTTAAAGAAGCTTTTAAGTTTTATGAAGTCCCATTTATTGATAATTGATCTTCAAGCCTGTGCTGTTGGTGTTATGTTGAGGACATTTTCTACTGTGCCAGTGAGGTCAAGGCTCTTTCCCACTTTTTCTTCTAACAGGTGTCTGGTTTTATGTTGGGGTCTTTGATACACTTGGACTTTACTTTTGTGCGGGGTGATCAATATTGATCTATTTTCATTTTTCTGCATGTAGACATCCAGTTATACCAGCACCATTTGTTGAAGATGCTATCTTTTTTCCATTGTATGGTTTTGTCTCCACCTCTGATCAAAAATCAGATGTGCAGAGGTGTGTGGGTTTATTTCTGAGTCTTTGATTTGATTCCATTGATCAACCAGCCTATTTCTATGCCAGAAACATGCAAATTTCATTACAAGTGTTCTGTAGTATAGCCTAAAGTCAAGTATGGAGATACCTTTAGAAGTTCAATTATTGTATAGGATTGTTTTAGCTATTATGGGTTTTGGTTTTTTCATATGAAGTCTATAACTGTTCTTTCAATGTCTCACCCCTGCTGATACTGAAGTGGGTTCCCTAATAAGGGGAGAAAGGGACTTTCTCTGTAATGTAATCAGTTCCTGGCTTTTTGACCACCTGCTCCTGAGGGGGGAGCAGTCTTACCAGGCCACAGAGAAAAACAATGCAGCCAGTCCTGATGAGATCTGATAGCCTAAGGTCATAGAGAAGGGGAGGAGAACCTCCCCTATCAGTGGACTAGGGAGGCACATAGGGGGAGAAGAGGGAGGGAGGGTGGGTTTGGGAGATGAGAGAGGGATCACAGCCTGGATGCAAACTGAATAAATTGTAATAATAATAATAATAATATATAAAAAATAAGAATAGGAAAGGAGGAATACTTGCAAATGATGAACAAGCAAATTATCCTGGGCTTTTCAAATCTAAAGTTGATAACTTTTGCAACACATTCAGTTCAAAATATGCCTATTGGTGCAGGACATAGTCTCATAGGAAAGAGAACTCACTACTTTTTTTATTAATTAAATTTTTATTTTTATATTAAAAAAAAAGAATTGTGTTGGCATTTTGATGGGGATTGCATTGAATCAGCAGGTTGCCTTTGGTAATAAGGCCATTTTACTATGTTAATCCTTCTGATCCATGATCGTGGGAGAACTTTCCATCTTCTATTTTCTTCAGTTTCTTTCTTCAGAGACTTGAAGTTCTTGTCATACAGGTCTTTGACTTTCTTGGTTAGAGTTACCCCTAGATACCTTATTTTATTTGTGGCTTTTGTGAAGGGTGTTTTTTCCCTACTTTTTTTTCTCAGCCCATTTGTCATTTGTATACAGGAGGGCTACTGATCTTTTAAAATTAATCTTGTATACATCCACTTTGCTTAAAGAGCTTATCTGCTACAGCAGTTCTCTGTGAATTTTTTAGGATTGCTTATGTATATTATTATATCATCAGTGAATAAAAAACCCCCATTTCCATTCATTGTTAGGCAGATAGAGCCAAGTAATTGTGGTAATGATACTTGCTTTTTTGCCCAATGCCGGAATGCTAGTGAATTTAGCTATGCCCTGGTTACTCGCATGCCTCGCTGGGTGCCTGTGCCTGTTGATGCCCCTCATGCTATGACTCTCTTCAGA
>REGO01000753.1:512401-522667 GCA_010120015.1 Rhombomys opimus
CCCACGAGGCATGCTGGGGTTGGCTACCAGAGGCTATTTTAAGCTGTGGGCTGGCTTTCCCCAGGGTCAGAAGATTGTTCAAGGTTCCTGAATAAACTGCATTGAGAAGAACAACAACAACAACAACAAAAAAGATCAGAAAGAAGGAGAGGAGGACCTCCCCTATCAGTGGACTTGGGGAGAGGAATGCATGCAGAAAGTGGGGGGAGGTTGGGACCGGGAGAGGCTTATGGGGGGATACAAAAGGAATAAAGTGTAATTAATAAAAGTTAAATAAAAAATTTGGAAAAAAAAAAACCTTAACTACTTTCCTTCTGATTTGTATCCATTTGCTCTCCTTTAGTTGTCTTATTGCTCTAGCTAGAATTTCTAGTACTACATTGAAGAGAAATGGAGAAAGTAGGCAACTTTGTTTCTTACCTGATTTTAGTAGAATTGCTCTGAATTTCTCCTCATTTAGTTTGATGTTGGCTATTGGCTTGCTGTATATAACCTTTATTATGTTTAGATATATGCCTTATATCCCTGATGTCTCTAAGACTTTTACCAGGATGGTGTATTGGATTTTGTCAAATTCTTTTTCTACATCTAAGGAGATGAACATGTGATATTTTTCTTTCAGTTTGTTTATATGGTGTATTACATTAATAGAATTTTTTTTATGTTGAACCATTCCTGAATCCCTAGGATAAAGCCTACTTGATCATGGTAAGTGATGTGTTTGATGTGCTCTTGAGTTTGGTTTTTAAGTAGTTTATTGAGTATTTTTGCATCAATGATCATAAGGGAGATTGATCTGAAATTTTCTTTCTTTGTTGAGTCTCTATGGGTTTAGGTAACTGGGTGACTATGGCTTCATAGAATGAGTTTGGTAGTGTTCCTTATATTTCTATTTTGTGGAATAGTTTGAGGATTATTGGTATTAGCTCATCTTTGAAAGTCTGGTAGAATTCTACTCTGAAACCATCTGGTCCTGGGCTTATATTTTGTCTTTGAAGGACTTTTGATGGCTGTGTCTACTTCCATAGAGGTTATAGGTAGGGCTGTTTAAACTGTTTAACTACTCTTGCTTTAACTTTGGTATGTGAAATATACCAAGAAAATTATCCATTTCCTTCAAATTTTCTAATTTTGTGGACTACAGGCTTTTGATGTAAAACCTAATGATTCTTTGGATTTCCTTAGTGTCTGTTGTTATATTCCCCTTTTTGTTTCTGATTTTGTTAATCTAAGTGTTCTCTCTCTGTTTTTTAGCTAGTTTCACTACGGGGTTCTCTATCTTATTGATCTTCTCAAAGAACCAACTCTTGGTTTTGTGGATTCTTTGTATTGGTCTTTTTGCTTCTAATCTATTGATTTCAGCTTCAGTTTCATTATTTCCTACAGTCTATTCCTCTTGGGTGTGTTTGCTTCTTTTTGGACTAAAGCACTCAGGTGATCTGATAAGTTGCTCCAGTTTCTTTATGAAGGCACTTAATGCTATGAACTTTCCTGCTAGCACTACTTTCGTGGTGTCCCATAAGTTTTGGTAAGTTGTGCCCTCGTTTTTATTGAATTCTTGGAAGGTTTTTATTTGTTTCTTTATTTCTTTCCTCACCTAGTAATTATTGAGCAAGGTGTTGTTCAGTTTACATGAGTGTGTAGGCTATATATTGTTTCTGTTGTTGGTAAGGTCTAGCTTTAATCTATGGTGATCTGACAAAGAACAATGGGTTAATTCAATTTTCACGGATTGGTGGGGTTTGCTTTGTGGCAGACTGTATGGTTAATTTTTGAATTGTGGTACTGAGGAAAAAAGTATATTCCTTTGTGTTTGGGTGAAAAGTTCTGTAGACATCTATTGAGTCCATTTGATTCATGACCAATGTTAGCTTCATTATTTCTTTATTTAGCTTCTGTCTCAATCTGTCCATTAGTGAGAGTGGGGTGTTGAGTATACTGTGCCTCTTAAGGAGACTAACCACTGCATGGGTAACTAATTCTCAGGACTAATATACATTCAAAATCATCATCCAAACTTTCTAACATTGGGGATTCAGTTTTCAGCATATGCATTTAGAGGCAGCCTCAAACAATCTGTGACCTCAATTTATGAATAAATGCAATGTGTGTGTCTTAGTCACTCTTTGTTTGGTGTTTAAAGGCATCACAACTAAGGCAAGTCTTATAAAATAAAGCATTTAATTCATAGCTGGCTTGTAGCTTCAGAGGGTTAATCCATGATCCGCATGACAGGAAGCATGGCTCTGGAGATATAGTCAAGAGCTCTGTATCCTGATCTGTAAGCAAAGAAGATGAGAAAGAGAGAGAGAGAGAGAGAGAGAGAGAGAGAGAGAGAGGGAGAGAGAGATCACTCCTAGTAACACTGATCCTTCAAAAGGCCACAGCTCTTTCTCAAGGAGAACCACTAACTAGGAAACAAGCATTCAAATCCAAGAGCCTCTTGGAGGTCATTCTTATTCAAAGCATCACAGTGTGAACATGTATTGATATTGGTATTCAGTAAGTTGTACATCTAAAAGGATTCTGTTGTGTCCATGTAAAGTCACAAAACCCAAAGAAATAGGAATAAGAAGCCTTGTACACTAGTATCAATTCTGCTACAAATTCTATGACACCTAGCATTATATGCTGACACAGCTTTACTGGATGAAAATGATTGAGGTTATTATTCATTTCTAAAATCCATTGCTCTAAAAAGCATAAAAAAAATCCTTTAGGAGAAATAGCTCACAATTTATTTGTGTCAGAGTCCAATTTTCATTTATAGTATAAATAAAGGGGATTTACCTACTTCTGTATTCAGTTTGTGAAGCTAATCAGTTCCTATTATCCAAAGTTGTCACATGTACAATTCCCTTGATATGTTCTCATATTATCATGAAATCCCACTTAAATGATACATTAAAAGTATAAAGCATTTTCACTAGATTGCAAGATGTTACAAAGACATTTTGTTTTATCATGCATAACAATAACATAATGCTCATGTGCCTGTCAAACACTACATAATGTCAAGTTTTGTTCTTGTCAAGTAAACAGTAACTCTGTAGAGTTTACTTTTTTCAGATCATTAAGGCCACAGACCTACAACACCTTGCCCCCGGTTAGCTTCTCAGGTGTGGACTTTGAGAGGGGACTACAGCTAAAGACAGATGAATTTATTTGGCCTCTGAGTCTCAGGCTGTCATGTATTTACTCCCCAGGCTATCTATTTAATTCCTTTTCATCATCAATGTATAACTTACTTGAGTTAGGGAATAATGGGAAAGGAACTCCCTCTGAATTCTATTTGTCACAGAAGAGAAATAAGCTAACATTTGTCCCTATGCTATTTTCATATAAGACTATAACCACCTAATGCAAAAATATTTCCGTTAGCTAAGCAGTTAGTTTTCGCTGTCAATTACCTATTGTTTGTAGTGATTTTCTTCCAGAAATTGTGTTAATTCTATTGTGTGGTGGTTCATTTCAGGTGTCAAATTTAAGGGGATTAATAAATACAGTATATCAAAGTAGATACTGAGACTTATAACCAAACCTTGGGCAGAGTGCAGAGAATCATATGAAAGAAGGGGGAGTTAGAATGACCTAGAGAGACAGGAGCTCCACAAGGACCAAATATATCAGGGCACAGGGGCCCTCTATGAAACTGTATCTCCAACCAAGGACCATGTATGGATATAACCTAGAACCCTGCTCAGATGTAGCCCATGGTAGCTCAGTAACCAAGTGGGTACCTTAGTAATGGGAACAGGAACTATTTCTGACATGAACTCAGGACTGGCTCCTTTACTTCTCCCTCACCCCCTCAAGGGAGGAACAGCCTTGCTAGGGCACAGAGGAGGATGTGGCAGCCAGTCCTGAAGATACCTGATAAGCTAGGGTCAGATGGAAGGGAAGGAGGACCTCCCTTAGTAGTGGACTTAGAAAGAGACAGGAAGGAGATGAAGGAGGGAGGGTGGGATTGGGAGGGAATGATGGAGGGGACTACGGCTGGGATAAAAAGTAAATAAACTGTAACTAATATAAAAAAATAAATATAAATAAATAAATAAATAAATACCTGAAGAACTACTAACTGTTTTCAAGTATAGCTTTGAGGAAAATTGCATGTGAGTCTAAGTGGACTTAGAGATGATCCACCCTCAGTGTGAGCATGTATTACTCAGTATGCTGTGGCTAAGTTCTGTGGTGAGGGCATAAAGGAAAAGGTAAAAATCTCTCTTCTCTTCCGCTTTCCCCTCACAGCCTCTCATTCTCTTAAAAAGCTTGGATACACCCTTCTGTTCTTATACTTGGTTATCATAACTATAAGCTCTTCCCCCTTTAGAAACAAACCTTATATTAACATCAGTGGCCTCCAAATTTTCATAGCATAGAACTTGGTGTGATCAAATATATACATATATCTTTTGACTCTCTTTATCTGGAGAACTTTTATTAGTACATATAGCGCTATGTAGACATAGCTTAACAAAAAGCTAAGCACTAAGCTGCAAATCAGCTGTAATCTTGTTTGGATTATAGTAATGCAAATGTCCATCCTGTTTATTTAGTCTTCAAATATTTCTAAAATGTAAAACAAATTATTTGAAAAGTGTCCTGTGTAAATCTAAAACTTTTTAAATTAATTACTGCAAAGTTCACTGTTTCCCTAAGGCATACTGAGCTTCAATACACACATTTAGCTTCATAAGAATATGAAAGAAAATTGTACTGAGAATGAGGACTAGACCAATTTTTAATTTGGTAATGCTCAAAACAGAAATAGGCTTTTGGGTGCAGAGATGCACAGAGCAAAGTGAGATAAATGCTGAAGTAGAAAAGAATATTAGAATAAAGTGTGATTGCCACATCCACTTGACATTTTAACTCAAAGCACCACTCCAGTGGGAACTCTGGTGTTGATTTTGCTTATTGGGGAGTTAGGGGTTATATTATTGTAACAACCTTCAACAGTTGTTTCTGTTAACTTTTTACTTTGGAGGAAAGTAAGAAAAAAAATACATACCAGGAATGTTAACTCTAAAGGGTAGCATGCTTTATTATTACTCAAAAGAAAAAAATAGAAGTGATTACTGATATAACATTTCTCTACTTAAAATTTAAAAAAAAAAGGTCCTTGTCCGAAATAGCTATAAATTTGTGATTTAAATGAACTATTCTTTTCTGCAATTGCTCTGAAATAAGAAAAGTAGACAGTAAATGTGTCAAATGAATGAGTCTCTGGAGAAATAGTTTGGGGACGTAATCAAAGAAGAGACTACATGCACAAATTCAAAGCTCACCTAGAAAAGCAGACAGCTAGGTTGTATGCACAAGACAGCCAAGCCTCTGCAGAACACATCTTCCTCATGCATAGATAAGCCATTCCAAGTACCTACTAGTTTACCTACGTGAGTTCATTATACTTCATCTTTCTTTCACACTGAAAATGCCAAAGCCTGTAGACTAAATATTCAATTGATCGATCCCATGGCGCTTTTCTGAATGCAAGAAAGCAATTGCTTGAGTTGTTTGAGGCTACTTGCTATACAAACTTGATGAATTTACATAACAGAAATATATTTTCTCACACTTTTAGAGATAAGGTATCCAAAGTTGACTTGTCAGTACTATGGTACTGTCTCCCAGAAACCCTAGGGTTTTGCTCCTCACTTTTTTCAGTTAATGGTGGTTGTTAGAGCATCGTGGCTTAAAGCAGCATCATTTAAGTCTTCAGGCTGTTTCCTATTCTGTGCATTTCTGAAACCTAATCTCAAATCAAGATTCTGTTTCATCTGCATTTTTTTCCCAAATAAGTTAACACTTTCACAATTTTCTGAGATTAAGACTTAATATCTTTGGTTGGCTTTACTCAATATGGATGGGTAAGGGAAAGGGAATGACCTTCTGTTTCTGCAGTGCGCATCATAGCGTGCACAGTGTAAGGTGACTTATGCATACTAAGTTGGAAAGCGAGATCAATACATGCCCCATAGCATGTCAAATATTTACTGATGTCTACTTCTTTCCCTTCGCATAATGTACACAGTTTTTTTTTTCATGAACACACTTCCATTAAAAGTTAAATATATTTATGTAAATCATAGCGTTGGATTATTTATACTTTAGGTGCAATAACAGACAGCTGGCTTAAATAGTTTAAACAAAACACTTACTAATCATCTGCCAAATATCCTGAAGAATAAAATCCTTCAAACGGTTTGACCCAGCATGTTTAGATAAAGTTTTCCCAGTCCTCCTATTCTATTTATGCTAGATTCATTGTGCACATGCACACGGCTCCCTCATCTTCTGCCTTACTACAAGCACATGAGGATGAAGCTAAGTGGATAAGCTAAGCCATCCACTGAAATCTGTGAAACCTTGAACCAAAATAATCTTTATTTTAATTTTTTCCCCTCAGGTATTTTGTTAATGAAATGGAAAGCTGCAAACAGAAAAAAAAAAATAATAATTGTGCCGAAAGTGAGACATTGCTAGGACCAAACCTGTTCTTGTACCTCAGAATACTTTGAAATTGGCTTATTCAGAGACTTTTAAAATTTTGGAGAACTGGGACAGAAATAGCTTAAAGTAATTTAAACAGATATTAATAGATGGTTCTTGGTAAAAGTTGAAGACTAGAATTATGATAGGAGTGTAGTTGCTAAAAATTATTGTTGTTAGGACCCAGGCAGGAAAGAAGAGTAGGTTAGGAACTGTACAAAATAGAACACATTTTATCTCCATCTTTTATCTGTTCCCAAGACCTTGGGAAAAGCTAAGCTGAAAACAGATGAACTAAATGAAGGAGGTCTCTCTCAAATGTTATTTACACAATATTTTTACCCAGAAAAGGGAGTAAGTAGAAAGATTAACAAGCAAACCAATTTTCTAAGAGAAATGTTTGTTAAGCTCCAAGCCAAGGAGGGTATGATTGCTGAATATATTCATTCCCTGGAAAATAAGGCAAGGATTTTGCACCAGGATAATAGGGAAGATGTTTTGAGGGCATCTCAGAATTTGGCCAAAATTCATCTATGACATGCTTGAGGGCATACAGGCTTAAACTCAGTTCTCTTTGAGAAGAAAGCAGAATGACACCCTACTCATACAGGGCCACCTAGGAAAGCATTTTTTTTCTAGGAAAGCATTTTACTGACTCAGCTACCTTGGTACAAATAGACTATTATGATTAAGTGTACAAGGGGACGGCAGGGGGTAACTTTTGTCCCCAGTGATAGAAAATTTTGGAATTATTTACATGATTCCGTGGGGATGTAGAATGTCAAAGTTATGGGCCATAAAGGCTTCTACCAAGACTTATAAAGAGAAGTCTAAAGCGTAGGCAGTGAGTGGTTGTAGCAGATTTCCTAAAAGACATAACGCATTAAGCAACATGGATGAACTCTCAAAGGAGACCTATGGAAGTTATAGATGCCACAGATGCAGAACTTCTTCTGCCAAGTAATGCTTTAGATAACTAGATCAGCCAAAATTAGAGAGTATCTGCATGTGCTTCAGCCAGCAAAGCCATGATGAGTCACTTTGAAGGTCATAGAGTTCACAGAAAGATAGCAAGTGCCAGATACTAAATATGGATCTTCAGAATTTAATGAGTGTCCTTCTGGAGAGGACATCACAGTGACCTCACTGGTAAGGACATAATATTATGGCTTATTCCTTATTTTTTTGTAATGGAAAAGTTTTGACTTTTATATTATAACTTATATTTTATTTTTTCATAGGTATTCACAGTTAAGTATTTATCATTGGTATCAAAAAAACTTTGGACATGGAATTTTGATAAATGCTAGAATTACTGAGACTTTGAGAACTCTTAGAATAAATGAAATTTTAAATGTATTTTTATCTTTTGTTTGCTATACAATATATAAATATCATTAAGGTATTCTGCATTATGAAGTGTATGTCTTTGGGGAACCAGTGGTAGAGTATGGTAATTAGGATGTTAAATGTCACCAAAAAGCCAGTTTGATAAAGATTTTCCCCAAAGTACTGATATTCAGAAGTTGGGCATTTGGGAAGTGATTGGATCATGAAGGCTACAATGCCATCTGTGAATTAATCTACTGATAAATTTATAATTAAGTACACTAACAGGGGACAGTGTATATTTTAATAACCAGGATGAGTTGAAGGATGTCTTTCATTGGAGATTTGTCACTCAAGTGTATATCTTGTTCCTGATTCATTGTTCTCATTCTCTCTGCTTTTTAGGTGCCATGTTCATGCACTTCTTGCCATTTTCATCTACTTCATCAAAAGCTCACAGCAGTGGAGTCAGTTTTTGGTGGGTTAAAACAATGAACCAAAATAAGGTTTTTGTTTTCTGAAAATGCTACTTTATTATTATTATTATTATTATTATTATTTTACAATTTATTCACTTTGTATATCAGTTGTAGCCCTCTCTCTCATCTCCTTCCAATCTCACCCTTACTCAGGTTTCCTCCCCTATCCTTCTCCTCCAGTCCACTGATAAAAGAAGTCCTCTTCCCCTACTGTCTGACCCTAGCCTACCAGGTTCCATCAGCACTGCCTGGATCCTCTTCCTCTGTGAGCTGGCTATGTTGCCCAACCAGGGAGAAGTGATCAAGGAGCAGGCAACTGAGCTCATGTCAGAGACTGTCTCTTCTCCCTAATACTAGGGAACCCACATGGAAATTGATCGGTTCATGGGTTACATCTGAACAGGGTTCTATGTCCTCTCTATGGGAAGTCTGTGGTTGATGCATCAGTATCTGCAGTCACCCCTGAGTTAAGCATTTTTGGCTTTGTTGGTCTCATTGTAGGGATCCTATCCTCTCCGGGTCCTTGTATATTCATCTTCTTCCATAAGACTCCCTGTGCTCTGTCTGAAGTTGGGCTGTGAGAATCTGCATCTGCTTCAATCCTCTGCTGAGTAGTCTTTTAGAGGACATTTGTGGTATGCTCTCATCCTGTACCCTCTCTTCTACTGTTTCCAGTGTCTATCTTCTTTTCCCTTCTGAACGAAAATTAAGCATCTTCCCTAGGGTCCTCTTTATTGTTCAGCTTCTTTAGTTCTATAGATTTTAGTATGTTTATTCTATATTATATGACTAATATCCACTTATAAGTAAATATATACTATGTGTGTCCTTCTGGAAAATGTAACTTTTATTCAATATGTGTAATTGTTGTTTCTTAGGCTCACTGTCTCCTCCTGTCTGCCACCATAGGCCTAGTCCTGAAAGCTTTCAGTCTCTGTACATTCTAATGTAGGTCTTGAATTTTTCAGCCTCTGAGACTTACTGCTGAAAAAGTTCACCCTTACTACCTCTTTCTGAACTCCACCTGGCTGGTTCAGCTGTGCTGGCTGAAAATCTTCTCCAAGCTGACTTATTCAAACTGGCTTCTCTCAGCTTCTAACTGAAGTGCTCTGCTTGGCCTCAAACTAACTCTAACAATCTGTTGTAATCTTCTGGCTTCTTTTCATTCTCTGGCTCATCTGTCTTCACCTGTGTCTAGCTTATTTTCTACTAGCTCTCTCTGTAAAACTGTCTCAATTTAACTGCCTCTTGCCCTCATCTCTATCTCTGTCTGTGCTGCTCTCTCTTAAGTAGCCTCTTTTCTCTCTGTTCTCATGAGAGTTGGGCATATCCTGTTTTCAAATCTTTCTCTGATTTGTCTGCCTATCAATTAGACATCACTTCCAACCATCTGGGCTTCCTTCTAAAAATTAACTTTTTAAAAAATTTTTTGGAATTAAAGGTTTGTATTAATGGCATGTTTGCATTCCGACAAGAGGGATTAAAATGTGCTAAGGGTGTGTCTGTATTGCAACCAAAGTAACCTTGTTGCAGGATTAAAAATCCGTCTACATCTCCCTCTTTTCTGTTAAAGCTAAAAATTGTACACAGTTTAACTATTTCAACAGAAACAATCTTCATCATCTGTCCGTCAACATCAAAAGTTTTCTGATCTGTCGGTCTGATGAAAGATCTGTCCTTCAGCCAGTTCGTCGAGCAGGGAGTATCAGCTTTCCGCTTTGCTGTCTTACTGCATCTTTTCCTTCTTTGAGTCCTTTCTTTCATGTGAAAGCTTTTCTTCTTCACATAAGATCTTTATCAATTTAGATGGGACCTATAGCCTTCTTTTTTTAATTTTATTTTTATCAGTTACATTTTATTAACTCTGTATCCCAGCCGTGTCCTGAACCCTCATTCCCTCCCAGTCCCTCCCTCCCTCCCTCAATACCACTGTGCCCCTTTCCAAGTCCACTGATAGGGGGGG
>REGO01000753.1:528841-548075 GCA_010120015.1 Rhombomys opimus
AAAAAAAAAAAAAAAAAAAAAAAAAAAAAAAAAAAAAAAAAAAAAAAAAAAAAAGAATAACTTTTCTTTCTAAAAAGCAAAATGAGTGATTCTCAGAGTAACTCTGGTAACTTATAATAACCAAACAAAACCCACCTTAGAAGATGCATTTACAGTTTTTATGTAATTCCAACAAATTTGCATCAATGTGTATGACTGAAGACAAATAACTGGCTGCCCGATAGTTGGAGAGAGAATAAAAAAGAAATGTTCAAAAAAGCACATGAAAACTTTTGGAAGTGATGAATATGTTGATTATCTTGGCTATAATGATGTTCTTGTGGCATACATATGGAAATGCTTAGTTTGTGTATTTTAAGAATATGTGGTTCATCACCTGTATATTATAATTTAGAGATTTAGATGGTGGTGTTGAGAATTACCTCATGTTAAGTCTCAGAAATAAAATAGGAAAATGGATCTGTCAGGAACAATTCTTTCAGCTCTAAGAAGGAAAGGGGGAAGAGGTTTTCAGCTGACTCTTAGAAGAAAAATCATTTGGCTTCTAATTTTGAGCTAATCAGAGAAACCTTTCACCATAGGGTGAAAAGCAAGAAAATTAAGCAAAGGGAAGTTGGCAGTGAGCCAGCACTCGGAAGAAAAAAGGTAATAAGAGAGTTGAAAGAGGCTGAATTTCTCAGCATGTTCAGAATAGGACATATTTAAGTCCCTGGAATCTCAGACTCAATTTTCATACTATATTCTATAAAAACTTCTCTGGTGAGAAGTCATAAAAATCATATAAGCTTGAAAATAAGGCAGTGAAAATTAAAATGGAAAACTTATTTACTTGCTTATTGAACGCTGACAATGTGCCACAGAGACTGTAAGAAATGCTGAGACATGAGCTATCATTAGTGACCTTGAACACTTAGTGTTTTCTGTTTCATCCCCGATCACTTGGAAGTACAGCCCTCTAAGCCATGAAGGGAAAATATCTCAGACAACATCTATGATTACTGTGCTGTTGGTGGTTGTTACTGTTATCTTTATATAGCATGTGTATTGTGATGGGAACACAAATGCTATGGTACATCCGTGGTTTTCAGGTGAGGCAGAAGTTGGCTACAGGAAGGTGGCAAGAGAATACGGCCCATGGCGAAAGTCACAAGGTGCCCAGATCGGCTCCTGGGAGGATAGCTTTTAAGATTAAATGAAACGCAAGGTTTAAATAGTGAAGCAGGGTTCTAAGAATTATACAGAAACATCCTTGCACTGAGTATGTGACACACTCAATCAGAGAAAAAAGTGGAATTTATAAAATAATCTCAGTGATGGTGGACCAGCTAGCTAACTCCATGAGGCTTTTCCCCTGAAAGAAAAACATTTGCAAGGCAATATTATTATTATATATCCCTGCCTTTAAAACATTGCTTTCAATGCAGCCAATTATAATAAAGTTAGTTGTAATTAGGATTTTTTTTCTAAAAATCCTGCACCATTTCAGGAAAGAGATACCAAATCATTCTGTTAATAGTGAGTTACCAAAGACAATGCACTGCTGTAAAAGCAAGGAGGAATTAATATTATTAACATCACCTAGGATACCTGGAAGGTCCGAGGTAATGGCATCAGCCGATAACTAATGAATAACTAATTCATCAAGGTCAACAGCTAGCAAAGTTAGACAGCTTCATATAATTGACAGTTGTCAAAGACACCTACAAGGTTGCAAAGCTGTAACCCTGGCCAATTGATGAAAAGTTAACATGTAGCCACAGTCAATAACTTGCTGGAGTCAATGATGAAAAGAAGGGTCCTCACCATGACTAATAGCATGGGAAGCACATGAACAATACATGATCTCCTCCCTGGATGGGCAAGAAGTACATTGAGAGAGCATGTAGGCTCTCCACTGATTCAACCCACAACAGCCAAGGGGACTTACCTACCTTGAAAAAGATCACTTCACTCTTTGTCCAGTTTCTTCTATTGCCCTATTAAAAAAAAATCCTAAGACAGGAAATTCAACATTTATTTTTCTTCTCTTGGAAACTCTTTTCTTTCAGGAGTCATTCTCTAATTCTTCCTTGAATTATCACTTTCTAAGTTTCTCACTTTTCTGAAATAATTCCTAGTGAAACCTGCTTACCCTTTGCATACTTCCGCAGCAGTCCACATCATTGATCTTAGTTGGCCTGAGAGAGCAAACTTGGAGCCACTGTCCTGGGTGGATCTCTGTTGCTTTTGAGTATTCAGCCCAGAGACAGCTGAGTGGTGAACACTCCCATTGCTCTCAGCAACCCTACAACTCAGGTCCATAACTTGTGTGTCATTACCCTTTGTGCAATCTTGCTAGAACCTCAAATAGAATCTTAACACCAAGTATATTTCTAAAGAATGTTAAGATATCCAGAAAATTTCTGGTTCTGTTGCTCTCCTTGTAGAGTTCCTGTCCTCTCCAGATCTTACTATTTCCCACTTCTTACATAAGATTCAATGCACACTGCCCAACAGTTGGCCATAAGTCTCAGTGTCTACTTTGATAGTCTGCAGGGCAGAGCCTTTCAGATGCCCTCTGTGGCAGGTTCCTACCTTGTTTCCTGTTTTCTTCTTCTTCTGATGTCCTTCCTTTTTGCCTTTCGGGATGGGGATTGAGCATTTTAGTCAGGGTCCTCTCTCTTGATTAATATCTTTAGATGTACAGATTTTAGTAGGTTTATCCTAGATTACATGTCTATATGAGTGAGTATATATGGTGTGTGTCTTTCTGCTTCTGGGACAGCTCACTCAGGATGATCCTTTCCAGGTCCCACCACTTACCTGAAAATTTCATGATTTCCTTATTTTTCATTGCTGAATAATATTCCATTGTGTAGATGTACCACAATTTCTGCATTCATTCTTCAGTTGAGGGGCATTGGGGTGTTTCCAGCTTCTGGCTATTATAAATAAAGCTGCCAGAGACTCATACTCCAACCAAATACCAGGCATGGAGATAAACTAGAACCCCTGCACAGATGTAGCCCATGGCAGTTTAGTGTCCAAGTCGGTTACATAGTAATGGGAAGAGGGACTGCCTCTGACATAATCTGATTGGCCTGCTCTTTGATCACCTCCCCCTGAGGGGAGAGCAACCTTAACAGGACACAGAAGATGACAATGCAGCCACTCCTGAAGAGATCTGATAGACTAAGATCAAAAAGAAGGAGAGGATGACCTCCCCTATCAGTGGACTTGGAGAGGGGCACGTGTGAAGAAGGTGGAGGGAGGGTGGGATAGGGAGTCGAGGAGGGAGGGTCTTATGGGGGGATACAAAGTGAATAAAGTGTAATTAATAGAAATAAAAATATCAAAATTTGATAGAAAAAAAAAAGATGCCCAGAAAAGAGGCTAAATCTTCTGTAAACATTTTTCAAATTGTGGTGGGTCAGAGTCATGATGAATTCATAGAAGTTGGATTAGGCTTTAGAAAAATAAAAACACAAACAAAATAATGAATAAAATGCTAAGAAAACAACAGATAAGACATTAGGAGAACTTCCTGCCATATGATGGTAGACTATGGCTGAGTTAATATGAAGACTGTCCTCTTTTCTGTTTCCTGTTCTAGCAAGGCAAGTAAGGGAGGTTCTAATTGACTATGGGTAAGTCTGAGGCATACAGGATGGCATCTTTGTGGTATTAGGCTTAATTTACACTGGCCATGGTGAGTAACTCCTTTCATACAGTGGCTCTAAGACTTGTTTTTCCTTCTAGCCTCCCCACTCTCTCACACCAGCAGAGGCCTATCTTGTGTGTTTGGTCAGGTAGCTTCTGGATTTTCTTAAGGTTGAATATTCCCATAAAGATGTGATTACCTACTGTCACTGCTCTTCAAGAGACCACAAGAAGCACTCATGAAGGGGCAGCTTGTTTGGAATAAGTGTAATGGAAATGCATAATGACTTATTGTGAAAGCCAAAAAGAAATGGATTGTCCCAAAATGTTTTCTGGAATCCATTTTTGAAGCACATCTGAGCCTTGATATTGTTGGATCTTAGAGGAGATGAAGTATACCAGAGGTTAAAATAATAGAATCAAATACTAAAATCAGATAGTTGTAGTAAGTGGTCCTAGAATGTTCAAGAACAAAATTACTCTTCTGGAACAAAAGAGACACCTTGGATAGTTATTAGGAAGTTGAGATTGTGAGAGTTTTGAAGGGCTGTGAATGCTAAATTGTGGCAGCCTGTTTGGAGTTATTGGCAAATTGGAATGCGCATCTGTGCAGTGGAACTCGGCCTTTCGCCCCAGTTACTATCTAAGCTTAGAGGCTAAGAGATTGACCCTGGCAATTTCACAACAAGAAGGTTCTGACCAGGAGAACTAGATAGTAAATTCCTTGCTACCATGGTAACCAGACAGCAGACTCTGTGTAACCTTGAGTGAGCTCTCCTATGTTTTGACCAAGTAAAGCTCCTACGTGAGAAACTGCTTGTACTTTTCTGCCTACTTAAGTGTTAAGCTGATGTCCATTAAACCGATACTTTGATCAGCATGTAGACTTGGTGTCCTTCTCTGTGTTGCCCTGTCTCTCTCTCCCCAGCCCTCTCTCAGGTGGTAGTCAGGTGTCACTGCTGGTCGGTGACACTAAATAAATTGTGTTGGTTTTATAATTCCTCAAAAGCCATTGAAATAAAATCTAGTTGCTAATTCAGAGAGGAGGGAATGATAGAAACAGGATTCTAGTCCAAGGCTGCCTGTCTTTATTCTCTGCCCACTTTTATGCCTAATCTAACAAGTAGCTGGACTAACTGAAGAGCTAACTTTGTGCATTTTGAAACACAAATCAAGGACTTAGAGTATCTTATTGGTGGGGCTAATAAGAAACACAAATTCTTTCAAGAGTATAAGTTATTGTGGTAGTTTTTTTTTTTAATTGACAGGAGGGTTTTTGAGTGCCAATACAGATGTGTTGCTAAAGGAGTTACAGAAACAATGTAACCCAATGATTCTTATACCTGAAGAGTTGTATTCCTCTCTGGATTTAAAATTTGATATAAATATGATGCATATGAGATATATAAATGTATAATATATATAAAATATATAGGATATATATACTTATAGGGTATATAAATATATAATATCTATATGAAATATATGTGGGGTATATATACATATAACCTGTATATTACATATGTATGCTTATTTGTATTTTATATATCATATATATGTGCATATATATTACACATACAAATACACGTGTGTGTATATATGTATGTATGAGTTGTGGACAGTAGCCATCCATGAAAGAAACTATCTCAGACCTTGAGGTAAACTTTCTGGGAAGAAGAGAGGTCTCTCTATGAGTGGGGACCTAGGCATGGGCCTCAATAAGTGCAATAGAAGTGTGGAGACTATCGTGTTGACCATACTAATAGAGGAGAGTCTTGACACGGTCTTTCTCCCAGAACTAAGGTATCTTAATGAGGTAACCCTAGAAATGAGTGTGTTTTTCTAGGAGCTGTGGTTACCCATAAATTCTAACAAGGACATTAGAGAACAGAAAAGTGAGTTGATTATCTGACTCCGGCAAAAGATTATGCTGATTGATTGAATGTTCTATGATACAAGGTCATGTCTAATTTCATTCCTAAACCACCCTCTCAGAATTGCTTGCTCCCCACACTTATGAGTTAAAAAAAAAATCTTAAGAACTATTTTGTTAGTGGAAATACCTTTCTCTTGTGCAGTATACATTAAGTACAAATGATGAGTATAGTGATAGGCAAAAGTAACTGTAAAAACCAGAAGGAAAAGGGAATTATGAAGAGACACTTAATACACTTGAAAATCAATAAGATTATTTGCATAATAGTGAGAATTTGCAAATTTACATACTTTTATAGACTATTTCCAGTCAAGGTCTAAGAATAAATGAAAACTCTATGGGTTTTTCATAAGCAAAATGATTTTTCAAGCTAAATGCTTGAACGTGTAATCCTTCTAAGTCTAGTTATTAGGCTTTAAATCAGAAACTACCTGTGTCAGCACAAGCAACAGTTCCTGGCCTGCTTGTTCCTGCTACTGTCCCAGTGATGCATCTTGTCACGAACTCTGATATGCTTCACACAGGGGTACTTATAGGTCATTCTTTCAATTCTCTTTTCTTCAAGATTTTTTAATGCCACATTGTGGGATGTTTGCAGACAGCTACTCACTACTTAAATGTGCTCAGGCTGAAAGTGTGGGAGAGTTGATGACCAGGAGCCATCCCTAACCAAAGTAAGATAAGGGCCAAAGGATGAATGCCTTCCTTGTTTCTCCGGGCAGATAATTCTAAAGCACTTTTCATAAAACACTTCATAAAGTTCAATGGAATCAAGAAGCAGTTCCTCATACTGACTGCCAGTTTCATAATGCATCCTTAGCTTACTTTTTCCTCCTCCCCTGCTTTGTTGTATACCTCACTCCTATTCTCTGTGTGATTCTTTGTATCAGCTTCTGCTTTCTCAGTATCACGGCAAAATAATCATTGCCTTACTTGGCTTGCTGTAACAGATCTTTAGAATGAGATTTGAAAGCTACCGTCAAGCTCTAAATTGCTAAGGGCAAATGTGGCAGGACCTCGAAGAACATCACGGTGGGTCAAAATCTCACCTTCGGTGGATGGGAAGTAGAAACAGGCAGAAAATTAGATCTTGGGAGTTGTGTCATTTTACAGGATGAAATGTTTCAGAATGGGTTGAAGGGCTTTTAAAAGATTGCTTCAGAAAACTTGAAAAAAAAAATGACAAGCTCAGGTTTGCCTATCTGCTCAAGAGATTCTTGGAATAGAGACCAGAATCTCCTACATCTTAAAGATGTGATGAAAAATTGGGTCCTGGATTTCAGTGAAAGTGGTAAAGCTACAAATGGGCCGATATGTGGCCATTACAGGGCTTTGAGACAAAAATAAGAGCCCTAATAAGGAAGAACATGACTCTCAAAAACTAAAGCAGAGGCTTTTGCTAGAAAATACTAAGAAGCTTGAAACTTCTCACATCTCTAAGTTTTATCAGGCACCAAAAGGCAGTCTGTCAGAGATAAGTAGGTGTGCCATTCCTTATCACCCTGAAAAGACTTATGCAAGTGCCCGGCCAGGGGGCGCTGTTTCTTCACAAGGCTATTTGCTCCTGGTGTCTTCAGTCTTCCCTCTGTATCAAACTAGGTCCAAATTTCCTCTACTTATGACCCTAGGGCTTGAATTAGGTTGACACTCATCGAGGTGATGTTATTTACACTTAGTAATCTCTTTCAATATCTTTTTTACAATGTTAGAGGCAGATATCAATGGTAGCCTCATGGCTATCATGTTCAAGTCACCCTGGATTTTATTCCCATCACGCTAAGAAAAGTTATAATGAAATAACATTTCAAGAAAATGAAAATTATACTTTAATTCTTTTATTTTTTTAAGTGGAATATCACACATTTTATTTATTAGTATTGGGAAGCAGGATCACACAACATAATCACAGACTGAACCCCTGAATTCCACCCCCTAGCCCAGACCAGAATGTTTAAGCATGTTTAAACACAAATAAACTTCACAGAGAGACAATGTTATTAAGAGCTTAGAAAATAATCATGGCACCTTAGGGTGATAAAGTGCTTACTAATGATTCATTTATGAATAAGTGTAGTCCCAAAGTCACACTTTAGACCATCCCAGATTAGTCACTATAAAGAAGCTTTTTTTAGGATACATTTTATAGGAATGTGAATTTTATGATCCCAAAGACAAGTTAAGTTTGGAAGGCAAGTCAAATCACACAACATGTAATTTTCTTTTTTGGTTGTTGGTTGGTTCGTTTGGTTTGTTTTTCAAGACAGGGTTTCTCTGTGTAGCCTTGGCTGTCCTGGACTTGCTTTGTAAACCAGGCTAGCCTCGAACTCACAGCAAACCACCTGCCTCTGCTTCGAGTGCCGTGATTACATGTGTGTGCCACTGTGCATGGCTATAATATGTATTCAACAGTATTTACTTTTCCTTTTTTTTAACTTTTTTTAAATTTTTTTATTAATTACACTTTATTTATTTTGTATCCCCCCCATAAGCCCTCCCTCCTCCCCTGAAAATTAGACTTTAAAATAAGAAGCTTAAATGGAACACAGCAAAGCTGGTGAGATTAGGAATGTTTAGTGCCTTAGATCCTGTGTTGGGTTTCTTTGGGAAGGACTTCCACAAGCATGAACATTCCTGCAATGATTCTCTGAGAACATCTGTGATAAGTAGGAAGAATATGAAAACTTTCTTAGGTCACTGGTACCAAAGGACATGAAATCCCATCATAGCTCATCTGTTTAATGAGGGAAAATTTATGTAGACAAGAAAACAAATACAAATTTCACATTGCAGTGCTCAAAAATTTCCACCAAATGAGTCAGTAGTAAACTGTGCTCTCTCTAAATAAGGTAATTGAAGTGATAGACTGTCCTCTTGTTAAGTCTCTATTCACAGTGTGGATAAATAATAAATAAATAAACTAAATAGAATAATTTACCCTGAACTGAAGCTGATACTATATTAAGAATACAGAATATTGTAATCTAGAAGCCATTTTAGTGTCTATTGAGACCCCCTGAAACTTAAAGTATAAATGATGGATGGGTAGATGATTCCCACCATATCCCATTTTGATCTACCTGCTTTGTCTGTCACTAAAGAAAATAGAGGGTATTGCTTTTTATGTTAGAAGGGTAGCTATATACATTCACTTCTTTTCTCAAAACTATATTAACAACCATCATTTGTTGTCATGGAATTACACTGTTCACAGATAATTTAGCCATGTACATATTGCAAAACCATGGTATTTATTAACTGCCATGTGAAAAAAATACTTACATTGAATGGATGTGGTTGGGTAGTAAGAGCGAATAGCCCAAATGTAAAAAATATATATATATATTAATAATAAATAAATAAATAAATGTCACAAGGATTTAGAGACATTTGTGAGCTGTCTGATTAAGAAATATACAAATGCTGCAAAGTAAAGAGAAAAGTTGAGATATTGTTTAAGATACAGACAAATTACTGCCTTTTGTACTGCCTGTAATAAAGAAACCTATCACGTTATGGCTATATTTAATATAAGACAAATTTTTCTTTACCTACTTTCAAATGATTTATGATTCTAACAGGTTTTTAACAGAACTCAGAACAAGAGACATTCCCACAAAAAAATTCAGAGCAATATGCCCTGAAACTTAGATCATATGACCTAGCAGATCTCCTGACAGAAGTATCCATAGTAGATATACGGGTTTGGTGGCCTCTCTGGAGAGCCATAAGAGAAGTTACTGAACAGTTTAGGATCTGTGACAGAATAGCAGTCAAAACAGCCACCACAATGCTACTGGGTCCCAATAGAAACTGAAGACTTGATCATGGAAGCAAAGATGCTACATACTGTAACTACTCACCATTGTACACAGCAGACAAGAGTCAATGTGTGACAGAAACAAACCACTCAGGGCACTGCCTGAGCAGATCCAGAAGCTGAACATTAAATAATAGAAAACTCAAATTCCACTTTAACTAATTCTGACATTCACTTGGCCTTTAAGAAGATTGTTCTAGAACTCATTGACTAAGTGTAATATACATATAAGGTTACAGAGACTCTAACATTTGTGCTGGCCACAAATTGAATGTCACAACATAATACTTCTTTCAGGAATGGCTCTAAATGGCAAAAATGAATGGAAAGTCTCCTAGTTTCAGAGTTTTGAACAATTTACTAGGTAACTCTACTGTCAGATTTTCATGCATCTCAATAAGACACAGAATAAAATATGTATGGCAGAAAAATCTTAGCCCTGTGGCTAGCCATGTTTATTAGCAAGTCTTTCTCCCCAGTCATCTGATTCTAAAGAAATGAGCCATGGCTATAAGCCACAGGGCTCTGCAAAGACCCAGAATATAGAGTCTCTCCGAAAAGGGCTGATCATACTTCCTATTGTTGAGTAACAAGCAAAGTTAATGTGTTGAACTAACCAAAGTTACACTGCGTCCCAATAATTACTATATACAGATCCAAAACATATAAACTGTTGTTATACAATTGTCCATTGCATCCAAATGCTCTCACTTACATCACACAGAATCTGTGCTACCTCGTCCCATACCATATGTACTCTCAATTTACAGGTCCTGGCTTTGAAAGAAGAAAATGGATTCTATCTACTAGAAAATACAAGAGGATCCCCACTGAACTTAAGATATTCCTATTAATGTGGGATCCTCATGCCACAGGACTAATAGTCAAAACAGAAAAGAAGCCACTACACTAATGCAAACTCACCCTGACAGCTTCCCAGGGTGTCCAGAAAACAATTAATAAGAATATCTTTCAGTGCTTCTGGGTTAAGTAATGACAGTGAGCAAAAGCTTGCAACCATGATGTGTTGAAAAAAAGTCATAAAAATTTTGAAGCTTCAAAGTTAAAAATATGAGTTATTTCACCAAATAAGGAACCTAGGTAAGTTGAAATTATAGAGTGAGAGCATGGTGAACTTTCACTAAGATAAACTAAAATTGGATACCTGAGTAGGTAAAATGGGGAGTCCTGGTTATGGCCCCAGAAGATGCCACACTGCTGAAAATAGGACGTAAGCAAAGACCCCTGTACATTTTACAGAATATGAGTGGAAATGAACAGTTTTGGTGGAACTTCATGCCCTTCCTTTGTGAGCATTTTCAAGTTCTCCTAGTCTGATATTTCTTCCAACTATGAGAATGAAGACCGTGAAAGCTACACTCAGCTTCATACAGGTGCAACCTATTAGGACATCATGGCATTGCCTGGAATTAACCTCCAATATCCTACAAATAGGACTTCTGTGAGGTTAAAGCAACATAACCCATGAGTGTTCATGCAGCTGTAGCCAAGAAATAAGAATGAGATTTTTCCCATGGGGCAGTTCCTGACCAATGAATGAAAGAAGTTGATAGATATGCATCTCCTCTTAAAAGTTTTCTTGAATTTATTTATTTGTTATTAATTACAGTTTATTCACTTTGTGTTCCAGCTGTAGCCCCCTCCCTCATCCCTTCCCAATCCACCTGCCCTCTTTCTTCTCCTCCCATTTCCCTCCCCAAGTCCATTGATAGGGGACGTTCTCCTCCCCTTCCATCTGATCCTAGTCTATCAGGTCTCATCAGGACTGGCTGCATTGTCTTCCTCTGTGGCCTGGTAAGGCTGCACCGCCTCAGAGGGAAGTGATCAAAGAGCCAGCCACTGAGTTCATGTCTGAGACAGTCCTTTTTTCCATTACTAGGGAACCCACTTGGAGACTGAGCTGTCATGGGCTACATCTGTGCAGGGATTCTAGGTTATCTACATTAATGGCCCTTGGTTGGAGTATCAGTCTTAGAAAGACCCTTTGGCCCAGATTTTTGGGATCTGTTGGTCTCCTTGTGTAGCTCCTGCTCCCTCCATGTCAAAACACACCGTCTAGCCACCCCAAAAAGGAACACACTCTATACTTCTACCTATTCCCCAAGAGTTATCCACCTGCTGAACTTTCTCAGAACTGTTTTTGAAGAATCTGGACTAAAAACATGATGATTCACTTACTCTCATGCACTTATATTCTACCAGAATATACTTAACATAAAACTTAGGCATTTTCTCTTAGATAAAATTGCCTTATTTTCATGCATGCCACACTCCAAAAAGCTTTTCTTATAACAAAAATGAATGTTCCTCAAACTTAGAATAGATTAACGATTTTTACCTTTTAATGAAATTCAACTGCCACATCAAAAGTAGTTGGCCTACATTAAAATCTAAAGACATCAACTATTATTAATGAAGCGCATTTTGGGACATGATCACATATACGAAGTTTTATGTGATAAGGGATTGACTTATTAACATTTGGAGCATATTTTTCTTAATCATCAAATGTTGAGAATTATTTCAAGAGAGCAATAGCTCTCCAGTAAACTTGGCAACATTTTTTATACAACATATCAAAGGATAAAAATAGACGTGTTTCAATTAATGCTCTCTTCTCAGGAGAACAGTTGTGTATGGAACAAAATCCTTCATTTACTCCGTATGTCTGGTCATTATTTTACCAATACATAACTTCTCTGACCTTGAGGAATTCTCTTAACTACCTATAGGAATGAAAAAATAAAACTGATACCTCTGGGAAAACAATGGGTACAGAGTAGAATAGAGATCTTGACTATTTTAATACATATATGTGATATTGTCTCTTCCTTAAATGTCTCTTCCTTAATCCAACTCTATCCTACCTTCTATTCTGAGTTTCTTGATCTGTAACCAATAATTCACAACTGTCCCTCAATGCTCATTTTCTTCCTTTTATCCAGTAATACTTTTGACAAATCATTTCTTCTCTAATACCATAATTCTTAACTACTTAGGTGTATTTATACTTCTTGTGTAAATTTGCATTATTCCAAAACTCTTTGTAAACTCACATCTACATTTTGAATTACTTACACCTGTCCTTTAATATATTTTAGTTCATTATCTTCATATTTTTAGTTGTTTAGACTCCTTTTTGTGTCCTTAATGCTGCTTGATATTTTAAAATACATTTTTAGCTCATTTTTCTTTACAGCTGAATAGTATTCCATAGTGTATCCATACTGTACTGTCATTATGCATTTGCTGATTCTAGGCTGTTTAGAATGGTTCCATTTTCTATATATTGTGAATAGAGCAGAAACAGACATGGCTGAGCAGGTATTTATGGAACGTTAAGTCCTTTGGGCGTATGCTAAGGAATCATATGCTGAGTAACCATAGCTAAACAAGGATGACAGCAATGACTATGCCAAAATGGATGGGGAAACCCCACAAGGCCTCACCCCTACACAAAGAACTGTAAGCATCTGGTAAAGCTGAGAGAAGGAGAGGTGATCCTTCTCAGAGAAGAGGACACTAGCAGATTGTACAGCGCCAAGCAGTCAGCCTGAAAACATAAAAAACAAGTGACATCATTCGAACTGAAGAGATCATATTTAAGAGCATATATGTATATACACCTATGCATCCAATTAACAGGTAGTGAAAAAAGGATCCTTGAAGAAGAGCATGGAGGGGCAAATCAGGGGATTTGGAGGAAGAAAAGTGATGGCGAAAATGTTGTAAATAAATTATAATACCAAAAAAAAATTTAAATGCTTTCAAAAATATTTCTTGCTTTATGATATTCCACCTATATTTACTAACACCTGTGTAAATTTACTACATCATATATTTAATGGTAACATATTCTGTTCACATGATGTGTCAGTGAAATGAAGACAGCAGCTTTTGAGAATCTGCATTGCTATATTTTACGCAATAATGTCAGCCACACAAATTAATATGTTAAAAATTATCATTGTGCTTTTGGGAGTCTATAACATATCTATCTTACTGTCTCTTCTACACAAAGGTCCACAGATACACTAAGGATGTTATTGCATGATGGTGTGTACTGCTTGCACAGTTTTCATAGGGGGAAAAAAAAAAGGAAAACATTAACCTTACAGCACTGTAAAATAAAATAGGTTAAAATTAATGCTATTGTTCAAAAAATTATATGTGGATAAAATATTAATGAATGATAAAATGCTTATGGTGTAGTGGTAAGTGAGAAACAAATATTGAGTGGAATACTAAATATCTATTTGTAGACTATAAATTGAAAAAGCAAAATTGGATGCATAGATGGTAAGCGTACAAGCTAAAACTTTCTGTTGATGGGATGTTTGTGGAATGATAGGATATCATTAGCTTTAATTTCTTTATATTTGTCTGTATTTGTTGTCTTTTTTCAATCAACACTAATTTTCTTATGAAAATATTTAAAAGATTAAAATAGTATTTCTGACTTCTGCTTCTTCTACAATTAGTAAAATGGTTGAACCTTCATACTGAAACAGCTAATCAGTTCAAAGATGAAACATAAATCAAATATTTTTTTTCCTACCGATAACTATACTAATTGAAACAGTTTTATTTCATGAGACAGAAAATAAAACTGTATCATAAGGACCCTAAGAAATATCAAAACTAATGAATGAGAAATCCAGAGATCCTACATAATCAATATTATCTTATCAAAAACTCTTTCCGCTACTTTCATTAAGCTTTCTTATCTTTCATACATATACTGTACTGTACATAGCCAAATGCCTGAGCTGTTGAAGGCATGCCTCTTAGAGGAAAACTTACTACCACAACCTAACTGAACCAGTATAATTTCTAAATATTTATTCTTAGACATACAGGTAAGTGTATGTCTTGTTTAAGAAAGTCCTTTTTGTAAAAGGAGACCATTACAGGAAATGACAACTGATTAGAATGTGGAGAACAACCAATGGTAGTGGCCTAGTCACAGCAGACACATCTACAATGCAGCCACTGCACTAAGCTTCAGGAAACATTTCAGAAGTGAAAATGCTGTCAGCGGTGAAAGACCAGAAACTGTGCTATCAGATCATGCCTCCTAGAAATGGCAGGAAAGTTTCACCCATGTCACCTTAATAATACACTTTCTGAACAAAACCTGAAGAGGTACAAAACCAGGAAGTACAACATAGACACGGAAGGAGTCTATGGCATCTTTTGTGACAGGGAAAAGGTTCCTCCATGTGTCTCTGCTAGAGCCAACTTTGATTTTACCTGAAACTGATCCCCCTTCTCTACCCCCCCCCCATGAAAAGTCTCTTTGGAAAGCACCCAACCCTGTTATAGAAATGTGGGGTGGAAATTCCCAGCTAACTGTATTCTTTTGGCTTCTGTTAAACTTCTTGCTTGCTTTACCAACCCAGTTGTTTCTTGTTTTTCTGTGTTCATTGCCTTTCAGAGCCCCATGTCAGGGCTGGAAAGATGGCCCAGCCACTAAAGGCTAGGTTAGCAACCAAAAATATAAAATCTCCATGGTGCTCGGTGAGAAGTATTTTTCTCCAAGCAGACTTCCCTAGACTTAATATAGACTCTTAATTCTTTGTTCAGGCTGAATGTTCTTTGTGTCTCCATCTTGCAATACTTTGCATTTATGCCTTTCCTACTCAATTTCTAAGTAGGAATGTGTAGCACTGCTTAAAATTTCTTATGAATATCAGGATATCATCTGCCTTTTACCCTCCCATGTTACAAGTAAGTTTTTCTTACTTTTATACATTGCTCTCTTCACACTCCTCCAGCATTTACACTGCTTCTGCACTTTGCTCTCTCTAGAGCTGTCTCACTCAATCACTCAATTGCAGAAGCTACTCCTGTAGACATGTAAAAGTGCTCCCTGTCATACTCGGATCCATTCTTTCTGAACTCCTTTTTGTCTCTTTATGATGCTCTATGCATTCTGAGATGACAGCCTTTTTTCCTTCCTGTCTTTCTTTTTCCTGTATGGATTTCACATGCCTTGGCACCAAGACAGCATTCTTTAGTCCATTTGCTGCAAAAAAAAAAAAAAAAAAAAAAAAAAAAAAAAAAAAAAAAAAAAAAAATTAAGACTACCTGTCTTATCTCACTGTACAACACACACACACACACACACACACACACACACACACCTGTACTTTTCCTTCTACTTTTCTAACCTGGCCTCTCACATCATTAATTTCTCAGAAAGCATTTTTCTCACTCTCTTTTTTTATATCACGAAAGTAGCTACTTACTTTCAAATGAAGCAGAATCATTTTAGAGTGGGAGAATGGCTTTGCATGCACTATCACCACAAGGACCATTGCTCAAGAAGAAGATGTCTCTGAGCATTCTTCTGAAAAACCACATGATAAATGTGAAATAAATTCTTTCTCTTCACTCTTCAGAGCCAGCAAAGCTGAGACTTTTTCTTCTTCTTCTTCTTTTTCTTCTCAAAAATGCTTGCAACTCAGGACAAGTAAGTTTCACCAGGGGAACACACCCTGTCCCCTGAAATAGCTGCACAACAACCACATCTCAAAGATGCAGATGTTAATATTGGAGCAAAGTTTTACTTCCATAAGGGAAAAAATTCAAAGTCCATGAAATTATGACAACAAGAATTAAAACAATATAAGGATTGTTTTTCATTGAATTCAGCCTTGTCAGCATCTTAAAATGACAATGTTATCTGCTGGGACAAAGAACATGGAAAGAATTAGCATCCCAGTGATAACTTAAGAGTTTATATATAGCATTTTATGTGTAAGCTGCTTTTACATGTAGTGTTCATTTCTCCCCATATTCTCAGGTGGCTTATAAGACGGATAGAGGTATTTGTTTTGGCAGATGGAGAAACTGGATAAGGGAAGCAGCCCAGGGTAACTGGCTCAAGTAATACAAATACTAGGCTATATTGACTCAAAGTCTACTAAAGATTTTTTTTATAATTTACTCTCTAATTTTACACAATTAATTCAATTAACAAATAACTGTTAGTTCCATATACTCTGTGTTAAACATTTTATTAATGGTAACCAGGATATAAGATGTTAAAAGACAGTATTTTAGTGAACATGGAAAAGATCCTTAACCATAGTTACTTGCAATAGGTAGTTAGAAAAGACATCAAAGATGATATTACTGCTATAAATAATAAGCAAATTTACATTTTACTGATTTGATTAGATTCTGACAATCAGGAAGAAAAAAAACCAACAATAGCCTAGTTGGGATCCAGGCATGAGAAACGACAAAGTGCTGAGAGATGAGAGGGTATAAGTAGTTGAGATGGTGACAGAGAGTAGCATCAGGTGACATTTTAGAGGTAGGCATGTTGTGGCCAGGCAGATGTGAATAGCCTGTGCTGCCACCTCATGCCATGTTGATGCCCATGGCCTGTGTTACCCCTGAAATCCACGAGGATGTCCAGGATGCCACCTAGGCCAGGTTGATGTCCATGGCCCAGGCTGCCATTATAGACCATGCTGAGATCTTTATCACGTGCTGATGTCATAGGCCAGGTGGATGTCTGTAGTCTGTGCTGTTGCCAGATACTCTGTAAAAATCCGTGATCCATAATCCTAGTGGCTATAAAGGACAAGGAAGCTTTTCTGAAGTAGTATTGATGACTACAGACTCACAGTTGAGAAAGAGACATGGAAGGCTTCTGTGGCAACCCCACCTCACCCAGCATGAAGTAACAACATACATAGGAAACCATTAAGAGAACTCTTAAATTTTGTGATAAGGATACTGATGTATAGCTAGCTCTCTATGATAGAAGGCTACTGGTGAGAGCAGGGGTAGGGGTGGGAAAGAACTCTCTTTTCTTTAAGGATCTGGCCAATAGGAGTTTGACCATGCTCCAGTAATTATATGGACAACATGAATAGGACATTTTTTTTAATCTTTTTGTTGGAAAGGACGCCATAAGGATTGGGCGTAGATCTGGGAGAACTGGGAACTAAGAGAGTTCAGGATGCATTATGTAAAATTCCCAAATAAGCAATAAAAGTATTATAATAAAAAGGTGGGAATGTATACAGAGACATATATAATATACTATATTATAATATGTACTAAAATTTAATTGGTATATATGCTTAATATAGCAAATAGTGTACAGAATTTAATATATATATGTATTATTTGAATATACATATATTTACACTACATTTACTTCTGGAGTCTATGGCCCTTCATGGAGTATAGACTCCATGAACATGTAACCAACAGAAGCTGTGAAGCTTTTTCTTCATCTAGCTTGCACTTGGTGGGGTGGTGCCTGCTTTTAGAACACAGCCATCAGGATGTGAGCAAACACAAACATCCTCAGAGAAAGAATCCAATTTTCCCTGCTTCCAAGCTTGTCAAAGCTCACTAACAGTCAGCATCAAAAGGATCCACTTTAAAGTAAATCCTTAGCTCCCACTGAGTGCCAACAGCAGAACACAATAGCAGAGATGAAACACCTCTTCAGGCCACAAATGACTGCAGATTCAATTTACAAACAGATTATTGTTCTTGTGTTAAGCCAGTAGGTTTGGGTGGTTTTTGTGTAGCCATGGATAACTGGAATGAGGGGGATTCAAAATCACATTTATGAGAAATACCACAAATGTGATGGATGATAGCAGGCTTCTTCATTTGATTAGAGAGACAGATGATAAGGGAATGGAAAATTATTAAATATCCCACAAATCGTGCACCAGATGTAATGCTTTACCCCAGAAGATGAAGATGGAGCTTAGTGACTTAGTGAAATCAGGGGTACTCAGCAACCTATGCGTACAGTGTGTCATTAAAACACTTAAACTCTAAAAAGTGTTTAGCCATTATTGAATTTTTCTTAAAATAACCTTCAAAGAGGCACTTGAAATTTGAGCATGTTTCTTAGATACATGAGCAGATGTCAAAGCTGCATAAGAACTTTCTGGTACATCTATCTTATGTGATTATTTTTAATTCTTTTATCACAATGTATATCCCTTCGGAGATACACCTGAAAGACCTTTACAAACCGCCTAGGCTTTCCATAATGTTCCTAACATTTTCTGAAGCCTCGTGGGGCTTCTTGTGTATTTTGTTTGCTTTGCATTATGTTCTTTTTTAGTTGTCTATCCTCTCACTTTCTACAAATGAATATATTTTGTAAATATTCTGGTACTTCTAGTTCTTACTCTTCTCCATAATTACAATATTGAAAGTTTTCTAGTATTCTTAAAATACCTATTACTCAACAGAAGCCCCATTCCAGATTATATTGTCAAGCCTGTCTACTTGGGAGACAGAGATTTGTTACGTGTATATTAAAATCCTCTTCATACTATAAATAATTTCCACCTTCCTCTGATGAGGCACTGAGGAAATTTTTCTGAGGCCAGGGGCAAAGGAGAAATAATCAGTTAAGCCCCAGGTAGAAGATAAAAGGAGTTGTTTATCAACTCAATAGGAAGTTATCTTCTAGGGTTGAGGGCAAAGTAAGTCACACATCACTCGTCTGCCTCTGGGAAATCTGCTATAGGCTGGGAACAAAGGATGCTGGAATAATTACCTAACACATGGATTGGGGAATGTCTACAATGGCAAAAATAATTCACAAAATCTGCATTAGAAATCTGAACTTAAAAATTATGAGCTTCCGCTCAGGATGCGAGGCTAAGCACTGCACTCAGGGTCAGCCGCTCTCGACCCAGAGAAGAGCATGTCTGATTGCATGCAGGTTGATGCCCCAGGTCCCGCCTCTGAGAAAAAGGTATCGGACGGGTCTGGTGCTCTTTGGGTGGATGACACCTAAATGAACATTGGTACAAAGTCCCAAT